>KZ994536.1:0-11093 GCA_003614705.1 Blyttiomyces helicus | reverse complement strand
GCCTCGTAGATACGCACCTTGTAGATCTCGCGTTGAAAAGGCGTGAGCCGGATGCTGATCACGATGTCGGTACATTTCGGGATGTCCTTGTTCAGAACGGAAGGGTCCATGCTGGACGAAATACAGGGGAAAGGGTGAGCACGGCGAGCAAATGTTAACCAAAGACAACCGCGAAACGATGGGCGCGTACCGGTTCACCACGGGTTCCGTTGTGGTCGTTAAAAGTTGGAGTTGCTGTAGGGAGAGCGCCTCGTCGCTCGGCGTCGAGTCGGCGTACGTGCCGTTTTCGATCGGGTTATGGTAGTTCCGCTTGAACTCGCTGACCTCTCCGAGAAGGTTCCGCCGGACGAAATCGACCTGGATGATAGCGCCGGAAAAGAAAACGTCCGTCCGCATGCTCAAAAAAGGTTTCTGAAGATGGGAAGGCGAGATTAAAACGCACCATGGTGTAGTATTCCATGAGATTGTTCTGCAGCGGGTAGCCGGACAAGAGGATGCGGCTCGGAGTTTTGATCATTTGAGCGGCGATGGTTAGCTTAGCATCGGGATTTTTGATCTGGACGTTGAGAAAGTAATAGAAGTAAGCGTCTCTCCGCACGAACGCGTTCGGCGTATTCTCCCACGATTAACCTCCTCCCTGCCCCTCAAAGCACATCCTAACACTGCGACACTAACCTTATGCCCCTCGTCAAATATCGCGACAGCCGGTCCATCGGTCAGGATCGCGGAGATCGCGGCGGCGTCGGTCTGGGTAATGCCGGGCATGGTGGACGGGCCGACCTCGTCATCGCTCCCGTCGTCATCGTCGACGAGCTGAGACACGCCCGCGTCCTTCGCCGCCGCGGCTGCCGCGGCCATACCCGTTGGATTCACGAGCGGGCGAAAGAGCTCGTAGCCGACGAGCAGAATCCCTTTCTTCTCCTTGCATTCGGTCAGGGCCGCGAGTCGCTGGGACGGGGGGCAGCACTCTGAAGTGCGAGGAGGGGCGGAAGTTATGCGGTAAGCGATAAGTACACGTGAGCATCTTCGAATGTGGCGTACAGAGGGAATCACTTACGCAAATTAATCAGGGTGCCGACCATTCCGCTCTCTTTCGCGGGAATCCATTTTCGAATTTCCGCCGCCCTGAGCGTGGATGAGAATAAAACATAGGTCAAAAACACGTCCAAAACGCTATCGACGCTATGCATTCAGATCATGTCGACCCAACTCACCAGTTGTCGACCACTGGGCCAGAGGGCGTGACGACGAGGAAGAACCCGGTCTGGAGGAAATTGAGCGCATTCATATCAGTAATGCCCTTTCCGGATACCCTGTCGGCGCCGCCTCCCTATCAACCAAAAAAACAAGCGGGCGTTTTACCCGCAAGTGATCGGGGATCACAGGGTTGTCGGCATTGATTTCGCGCCGCAAGATGTAGAGGAACACGATGGTTTGCAACGTCTTGCCTGCGAGACGAAAAAAGAAAGTCAGTCGAGTGGCGTTGTCGGTTCGTTTTGTCGCGAAGTCCCTGAAAGTCAGTACGCAGAGGTTGCGAATAGCCGTGACTCGACTTCTCGATCCAAGTGCAAAGCTGGGGGAGTGAGACTAACCGAGACCCTGAAAAGATAATTCACCGTCAGTATGGACCGTCGCAAATACGCTGCTTCGCTGATACCTGTAGGGAATAAAGGTGCAAAACACTCACCATCGAATGCGATAGGATGCACCCGCCGTGTTGCTCTTCCCCGCTGAGCTTGAGGGCGATGATACTGCGCCACATAAAACGGATGCCGGTAACCTATGAACGCGGGGGACGCGAAGCGATAGAAAGAAACAAGAAAGGCGTGAGTATTTGCTTGAAGAGCTCGGAAACCCGGCCCGTTATTCCCCTTATCCACAATATTGGCACGGGCGTAACAAGGAGCCTTACTTGGTGTTTCGCCAGTTTGTGGGCGATCCACGAAGGGATGAAGACATCCTTCTCGCCTTCGGGGTGGCCCACGTTCACCTGGATAAGATCAAATCGCGTCAGACGTGACTGGGTCTCGTTCACTCTTACTCCTACCGCTCCCTCTCTGTAACCGCGTCAATGCACGCAATCAGTAGGGTTTCTATCAACTCACCAGAATCTCCTCTTTCGGCGCCCTAAACAGAAGCAAATTCGAACTGATCAGCAGCGGAAAAAAGAAGATGCATCCTTTACGCCGGATCCGTGGCCTTATCCACCTTCGCAACTCTCCCTTCATCGCGCTTACCGTCGTTTATCTTTCTCCGCTCTTTCCAGCAACTCGCGAGTCTGTTTTTCGGCTTCCTCTTGCAAACGTAGAGTCCCGGCGTTGAACTGGACCATGGGGAGAATATCTCGACGGCCCTTGGTTTTCGTCTTGCGAGCCCTTTCGCGCACTTCTGCGAATTCCGCCTCAACCCTAGCCTTCGACGCCTCCCCGCTCGACGCCTTTGAACCGTCGCCGTCCCCGTCGCCGTCGTCGTCGCTATGACTGTCGTGTCCGCCGTCGTATCCGACGTCGCGGTCTTCGGAATCTGACGGACGGCGCCGGCGGCGCCGCCGCCTCTTGTTGGATGTTTTACCGGCGGACGACGTAGCAGGAAACGAGGGGAGCGGGCGGGTACTTGAATTCGCGATCATCTTCTTATTCACCGCCGCACACCACGTTGCAAAGGTTGCTGGCGACCACGCGTGGAACTGGGTGTCGACCAAACTTCGCCTGACCCAGGCCTTGCATGAGCAGGTCCTGGATATTTGGCGCTGGAAGGCTTCGTAGATATCTATGCTATGATTTATCACGGTCCTAGTAATACGAAAAGGTGGATGAGCCGGGAGCGAGTCGGAGGAAGTACGAAACTGTGCTCGGTAATAGACATGAAAAGCGTTCTACTCACATGTCAAACGTATCGTCATCCCCGCTACAAATGTGCAACATCTTTTGAAAGGCGTCCTCGTAAGCACCGTCTGAGATTTTCAAACGAGAAAAGAGTCAGACAATTCGGAGACATGGACGAGCCCGCAGTCCGCCGGTCCCGTGACAGAGCGACTTACTGATAGCGATCTCTTTCACAAAATAGTCCCAGGCCTCGGGTTTCGGGTAGTATACTTGCAGATCCTCGACGACCTCGGCTTCTTCGACGATCTCAACGTCCTCGACGACCTCGATATCCTCGACGACCACGGCGTCATCGATATCCTCGATGACGATTGGCTCGACGGCAGCCTGAGGAGCGTCGGAAGCGGGTGTCTCAAGGGTAGCGACGCGGCGGGGAGCGGGAGCGAGAGAGAGAGAGGTAGGAACGGTAGTGGAGGGTCCTCGGGGCGCAGCGGCCGTAACGCGGGTAAGCGATGAGGGATCGGCGGCGCGCGGCAGCTCGACTTCGGTGGAGGTTTCTTGGGACTCGAAGCGGTCGGCGTCCGCAATTGGAAAACGCGACTAAATGCGCGTGCGCGTGGGAGGCACATTCCGACTTAGCAAGGGGAACGGTGTGGGGGGTCCATCGTAAAGTGAAGACGTGAGGCGGCGAGCCAATGAACTTACAAAGTGCTGCAGCTCTTCCGCTCCATCTTCATCGGACGTCGAGCCGTCACACATGAATGGAATTGGGGTCAGGTGTGCGGTTTCGGGTGTTGGATTCGCCCTGGCTGACTCTCGTGCCTCGGCTTCACCGACGTCCCCGTGGTCGATGCGCTCACCATCATCGATCTTCATGAGTTCCTCCTCGGGAGCGGCGAATTCGATATCTAACATGGGTTCGTCTTCTCGTCCGATCGACTCCACGGCAGCAGATGGGAATTCAACAGTCGCCTCGCGGTCTTCGCGTGCCGGCCCCTCGCTAGTATCGGCCGCTTCATCTTCCTCACCGACGATATATTCCTCGTAAATAACGCGGTCATCCTCGTCTTCGATAATCCAATCGTCATCGTTATCGTCATCGACGCCGGCACCCGTTCGAGACGAGCCTGCCGCCTTATTGCCGCGTGGGGGCCGCGGGACCGGCGGCGGCCGAGCAGGCTCCGGTTTCCCAATCAGGTCAATGATCCATTCTAGTTCGCAGATTCTGAAGACCGTCTCTTGGAGGCTCGAGCACATGCGCTTGATCGTCGACTCGCTTCCCGACGATTTGACTTCGATAATTTGGGCAGGGAGGCGGTTGGACTTGATGCGGTCGAGCTCGGTCTCGAGTATTTCGAAGCGACCACGGTTTCCATTCCATTTAGTGTAGGCGGACGCTTCGAGAATCGGTAGGGCTGCTTCTCGCCATTTGGCTTCGAAAGCTTCGATGGCTTCGGCAACGATCTTGCTGGCTACTTTGTCGGGGACTCCGCGCGAGCTCGAGGTCGGGGCCCGGTTCGTGAGGCGGCGAGAGCGTGCTGACACCGGAGGGAGGAGCTTCTCGAGATCGTCTTCGTCATCAGAGCTCGGCAGGGAGGGGGACCGGTCGGCAGCGTTCATCTCGGGATTGTCGCCTTTAGATGCAAGACGGCCAGCGCGGGCCGCGGCGCGTTGGCGTTTCCTTTCCTCTCTCTTCCGCTCGTCCTCCAGGTCCGCCTCGAGCTCGGAGTCCGTCTCATAGTCGTCGATATCCGATGTTCCATACGGGCCGATGTCGCCGTCGGAGGCCTCGCGCTCGTCGGAGGCCGCTTCGCGATCCGGAATAAGCCGACGACACTTGTACCCACCGTCCAAGACGGTATACCCGATACCCCTCCGCACCAACTTAGGCCGCTTCCGGTCCTGCTCGACCTCGGCGAGGCGTTTCGATGCGCGGCGACCGATGAAGGAGAAACGCGAAGACACGTACGGGAGGTGAGGACGCTCTGCGAGCAAGAAGTTTTTGGTCGTCACAACTCTATCTGCGAGGTGACGAGGGACTAATTAGAAGATAGATCCCCAATCTCCTGAAGATCAGCGACACCAAACATGCATGCACGAGCAAGCCATAAACTCACTTTCGATAACCCCCGGCTTGGGCTCGCTGAAGAATCTCCACGTGGTTTTAACGTCGTTGACACCCGGCGGACCGGGAGGCCTCCACATAGCATAAACATCCTCCGGAGGCGCCGCGGTATCGTCTTCTTCCCTCAGATCCACGAGACAGTCGAACGATCCATCCTCGTTCTTCCAGTGAACATTAGACTGTCTGAGCATGCGCTTAATTTTTTTCTGCACAAACGATTTTAAGTCAGGACAGAGAATTTGGTGAAAAAGGATATCGAGCGTGCAAGTTTACCTGTATCGTTGTTCGCAAGGCCATGGCTTGAGGAGTTTTCGAAGCTGGGTGCAGAAAGTTATGGCGGTGAGAACGGCGCTAATCAAGGGTACGAAGAACAAACGTCACACCGTTCTTCCTGCCCGACATAGATCCCACGCTCACCCTTACCTGAATGCTTTGAAGCCACATAGAAGAAGTTGGATTCATAATTGGCATCCGCGAACGCCTCGCCCTGCCCCTCGAAATAAAATTCCTCTTCGCGGAGCACGCGCGCCCTCGGCAACATAAGCCGCTCCATCGGCGCCGCGCGGGAAGCAGGTTCGGGTATATCGGACGCAGGTTCGGCCGCCGCGCCGTCCACATGTTCGGTCAGCGCGTCGTCCGCGGGTTGGGCCGACGCGTCCATCGCAGGTCCGTTATGCGCATCGCCCGAGGCGTCGGTGTCGTAGTCGTCGTCGGCGTCAGTATCTCTGGGCAAGAAGTTGAAGCGGAACGGCTCATATTGCGCAGCTTCCGCCAAATCCTCAGCGATCGCCTTCGCGGCCTAAAAAAGAAAAAGGGAAAGAAAAAGATCGGAGGGGGGTGGGGGTTCAGCCGAAAGGTCCTACGCTCAACGTCCCTTTCCCCCCCAAGGTAGACCGCCCTGCAAACGACCCCAGACCCTACTAGAAGCTTGTCGCGCGTTTGAGAAGGAATAAACGCAAACGTCTTTTCGGTCATTAACACTTCCTCGGTCAACTCGGTGCAAAAAAGCTGGCCATTTACGCAGCCGACTGTGTGTGAAAAGGTGGGGGAGAGGGTTAAAGTTGGCCAGCTTCGAACACCAGAGCGTTCGGGCAAAAGCGTCGAGCCTCCCCCCCTCCTCCAACGAACGTACCGAACAAAGCCTCAGCGGCCTCTGCAAGCGAGTTGTCGTATTCAACGAGCCACGATCGCAGGTCGTCCTTCGTCCATGTGAGCGGGTTGTTCCCTGACATGGGGTAGGGTTTCCTCCCGTCGTCGTAGGCACTTTTTCTTCTTCTACAGGTGCGACAAGCAGGGTGGAAGGGCGAAAATGGGGTGTTTAGCGAGCTTGGGTTGAGAAAAGGGCGTGGGAGCGGGGTTTCGGGGTTGGGAGAGGTTAAGTCCGACTTCCGATGGCGTCCGGGACCGGAGAACCGAGCCATGGTACCGGTCGCTCCATCAATAAATCAATCATTGCTTCATTTTTGCGAGAGATGAGCGCTCCCTTCGCTCCCCTCGCTCCCCCCCTCTCGTCAGAACTCCCAAACCATCTTCGCCATTTTCGCCACCTTCGCCGACGGAAAAAAAATTGCAACAGACTGCAGGAGGTGCGTGGCGATGGCGAACATCCACGATGCAACTTCATCGATTCTCACCCGAGCATCGCGGGAGATTGGTGAACACAATCGATTGGAATTGGGAACAAGGGCCGACGTCACGTTCGAGGCGGGGAGATGTGGTTCAAGGAGTTCTGGCTGATCCAGAAACGAATTGAGAATGGGTCTGGTGGAGGGAGTCGAGGTCAGGTGGCGCTTCGGTCTGGGGCGACGATATGGGACGGTCCTGCTTTCCATCTCAACCGCTTCTTCCACTTCCGCTTGTCTCCTCACCGCAGTATTGATGGACATGCGAAGCTGGGATGGAACTTGGCTCGGGATCTTAGCTGGACGATGTGAACCCCGACCGCGGAAGGACTGCATTTCTCAACTGAACCCGCAAGATTTGGGGACTGACAACTGACTCATCCATATCTGTAGCCAGCTCTAGATGATTTCACGGAGGGGACAGATCTCAGAGGGAGGCGATGATGACCTCGACTGGCCAACTCCCAAGTGCCGGCACCCGCGGCCCATCATGGAAAAGACAGCGTGGCCTTTGCCGACTTGTCATCCGCGCCGCTCTTGACCAGAATACAACCCGACGCGGCTGGGATGTGACGTGAGGGGCGGTGGTTTGACGTGCGCCGGAGGTGGGGGTCAGTGTCAAGAGCCAGTCGCGCCTGCCCATCCGGGGGCTGGGGCGGCGGGAACATGCAGCTTGTGTCCGACGGCTCATCCTTCCTGCATATGTCCTCGCCAAAGAAATTCGATGGAACCCCGACTTGAGAACGAAGCGTTGAGGAAATCGCGTTCCCGAACATCTCAGTGACAAACGTCGGACCCGCGCTTTCAACCTGATGTGTGGCGTGCGAAGGAATGGATAGGTCGACGTGCACGGGATGAGGGAGTCACGCCGCATCTGGGGCTGCGCGGCATCGGAGCGGTGGGGGCCAGCTTGTTTCCCAACGACCGCTCGCCTTAGAAAGCGATCATCGCTAAAGGTCACTTTAGAACGAAGGGTTGCCGAAATCCCACACCGCAGCCGCATCGTCACCGCTCTCGACCTGGTTGCGAGGAGGAGCCATGGGTAAACCTCGCGCGGGTGGAGGCAGTCAGTCTCAAGTCCAAGTCGCATCTGGGACTGGCTCCCAACGGAGCAGTGGGGAACTCCTTCATCTACTCTAACTTGTCTGCCAATAAATCCATTCCTTCCTGCCCTCGCCTCCAAAAAAAATAATTCATCCATGCATTTTCTCGTGTCTTAAATCGCCCTCCTTAACCGCCGCACCCTCTGCCACCTTGCATCCAGTCCCAAAACGGTGACTCGAAGAGAAGGACCAGGGGATGCCAGATGAAGCAACCCTCCGACGCAGCAACCCCGCATGTCACCCCCGCCGCTTCAACCCCAGCGAAGGAGAAAAAAATCCAAGACCGCGAATCAGGAAACGAAACTAGTATGGTATACGTCCAACAAATCTCCCCTCGCCAAGTCCCGCCTCTCGAGCAGCCCATCGCCCCATCCAACTCCCCTCCCCCCCCGTCTACAACAAATTAACCCCAGCAAGCACAACAGCCCCCAAAGCCGCCTGCCCCAACAACTCCTTCATGCCCCTCTCCTTCGCGCCGCTCTTGACGGGCGTAAAGTAAGACCCCGGCGTCGTGGTCGGCGTGGTCGGCGTGGTGTCGACCGGGGTGCCGTACGGGGTCGCGACGGTGTAGGTTGTTGTTGCTGTGGTGATGGTGGTGGTCGGGGTGCCGTAGTACGGGGTTGTGTACGGGGTGCCGTAGTACGGGGTTATGTACGGGGTGCCGTTGCTCCATTCGGTCGTCCACGACTCGGGGGTCGGGGTGGTATCGTCGCCGGGTTGCCATTGGGCCGTCCAGGATGTGGGGGTGGTGAATGGGGTGGTGTCGGGGGCCGATGTGGTCGGGATGGTGTCCGGCGGGAAGATCGACGGGGTGGTGACCGGCGTGCCCATCTCCGGCGTAGTGACGGGCGTCCCCATCTCCGGGGTAGTGACCGGCGTCCCCATCTCCGGGGTAGTAACAGGCGTCCCCATCTCCGGGGTGGTGACCGGCGTCCCCATCACCGGCGTAGTAACGGGCGTCCGCATCATCGGGGTAGTGACGGGCGTCCGCACCACCGGGGTAGTGACGATCGACGGTGTGGATATGACCGAGGTCATGTGAGGCGGGGTGTAGGTCGGTGTTGTGTAGGTCGGGGTTGTGATGTGCGTCACCGGTTTGATGTAAGTCGGAGTCGTCGGTTTGACGTAGGTCGTGGTCGTGGTCGTAGTGGTGTAGGCCTCGTACTGAGGCGGCGGGGGCGGGGGCGGGGGCGGGGGCGGAGGGGGAGGCGCGTAGGCATCGTAGGCCGCCGCGACGGTACCCAGCAGGGCGAGGACGATGATTGCCACACGCATTTGGAGGATGAGGATGTGAGTGAAAGGGCGAACGGTAGATGACGGTTACTTTTTGCTGGCTGATATTTGAGGGCGAGGGCAACACTTGCCCCCAAAAATAGATTGGATGCTGACTTGCTTCTTTTTGTTGATTGATGCTTGTTCCTTTTTGGATGTTCTGGATTTTCTTCGGGATGGAATCATGGGGGCAGGGTCTTGTTCAGGCTTCCGATCGTCCCTCACTGGAGAAGATGGGCCGTACTGGTGATCAGGATCAGCGAATTCGTCGCCCATCCAGGATGGCAGCCTCAATGGGCATCAATCAATACCCCCACCCCCTCCGCCCCTCCCCCGACCTAGAACCAAGTCGCATTTGGGAAGGAGAAAGTCGAGGCCATCGTCACCGTCAATAGATGATGGTGAGTGGCACGCCCGTTCATGGTGAACAGTGAATCCAAACCAGAGTCTTCACTTCCTCCTAGCCGCATTTTTGTTTGGGTGGAAGGGAGATGGGTGGATGGGCCTCGCACCTGCGCCTCGTCATGACGAATAGGCGCGCGGGGCAGGGGCAGGAGGAAGGGGCACAAGTACATTTTCAGGTTCTTTTTTTTCCTTTCCAGGTGCCTCTCGCTTTGGCATGTGAACATGGGGGCAGGATCCTGCGGGTCGTCAATGCCGAAGAACTTCGAGAAGGACATCAGGAGGCCGTTTGCGTCGGGCATTTGACACGAGTGGGATGGGGGCAAGGGTGTGAGCTTCCGTCGCCTTTCCAGCCCGCGGACCTATCCCCCCACCACCCTCCATCACAGCAACCAACAAAAGTGAAAAACAAACACAGCAACGAGCCCAATCGCCGCATTTGCCTCCCTCCCCCCGTATCGCCGGCTCCCTAACCCGGCCCTCGCCCGTAACTCTGCACTAGCTGGTGGGGGTCACCCGCGACGTCAGACGTACACCCAAAACAGCCGCATATCAAGCGCATTCGCATTAAACCAATAAAGTCCACTGGAACAAGCCGGCCCAACAAAAATCTCACGTCCACGTCACCCTCCGCCCAGCCCCAGGAGTCATCGCCCACACTACCGCCGCAAACGCCAAAGCGGCAGCGAAGAACCCGACGGACACCGGGGTCTTCTCCTCAACCGGCATGAGGCTATTTCTGGACCGCGGGACCTGCATCCTAGTGCGGACGCTGTTGCCGGATGCGGCGCGAGGGGGGGCGGAGGAGGCGAGGGCGGGGGTGGTCACTTGTAGGAGGGGGTATCCTGCGTTGGTGAGTTCGATGTTTTGCACGCCGCCGAAGAAGTCTGTTACGAGGGCCTGGGGATGGGGGGGGGATGGGATGAGAGGTAGTTTTATAATAGGGGGGAGGGGTTAATATATGGACGAGCTTACGTTTTCGGGTTGCCGCCCGAAGAGGTCAGTGCGCACGCCAGGAGTGGATGCGATCGAGTTCGGATTGTACGTATCGAACTGCACCGGTTCAAAAAAAAGGTAAGCAAATCAGAACAAAACAAAACACAAACATCCCTCCCTCCTTCCTCCCCCCCCGCCCAATTTCCTACCAAATTTCTCAAGCTCGATTGATCCTCACTCCCCAACCTCTCTAAAGTCTCCAAATTATAGTAAGTAAACCTATCGATAACCGCAACGCCAATCTCCGAATCCATATGATGCGAATACGAGCTCTCCCCCGTCTGGCTCGACGCGATCGCCACCACGTTCGGGGAGTAGATCCGCTGGTACATGGAGGCTGCCTGGCAGGTTTCGAATATCACGAACATTTCGTGGTACCTGGATGGAGGGGGGGATGGTGAGCATAATGGGATGTGATGAGGCCTGGTGGGGTGGGGTGGAAGAGTCAGGGGGTGTCACCTTTTTTTCTCCCACATCTGGGCGACAGCGTCGGCAACGTCGAAGCTTGAGATTTCTTCCGAGTCTTGGAATTTAAGGAACTCCTCGCCGCCGTGGCCGGTCATGTAGATCAGGATGTTGCTGCGGTCGTCAGTCAGGAGGCGTTTGGAGCGCGGCACTTCGGGGTCAAGACGACCTAGGTAGGGCCATCACACGCATTCAGCAAACAGAAAACAGTCGGCCAACATTCCTCGGGCCCCCCCCCCCCCCCCCCCCCCCCCCCCCCCCCCCCCCCCCCCCACCCCCCCCC
>KZ994535.1:720-11094 GCA_003614705.1 Blyttiomyces helicus | reverse complement strand
CCGCGCACCACCTCCTTCTCTGGCAACCTGAATCAACTTTCGCCTGACGCGAGGTGAACCCCGCTGCACACCCCGCACCGTCGCGACAGGGGTCGTTCCCCGTCCCTCGCATTTTTCCCCCGAGGATTCACCACAAGAGTCATGGGATTTAATGCCCGCGTTCGCCTTAGCCTTTACACCGGTTTGTGCAATCGGTTGCGTTCTCAAAATCTCCGTTAAAGTTCTCTGCAGCTGCTCTTCCAATAAACATTTCTATAAGATGTCCAACAGGGTCAGTTTTTGGGTCACGAAACGAAATAAGGGATTGTCATTTTTGATTTTTGGCCACTTTCAGATTTTTTCTGGAGGGGTGGCGTGGGGGGAGGTGGACGAGAAAGTGTTCCCGAGGTCCGTCGGGCGCCGGTTTGGAAATAAAACACAAAAAGCTGATACTCACTTTCAGTCTCGGGAAATCAGACCATATATTCCTGGTCGCCAAATTCGGAGTGGCACACAGCCCCGGAAGCGCCGACGCCCGCTGGAGATCGTCACTTCCGAAGGTGAGCATTCGGACCCGGTTTGAACTGAAAGCGATATCTGGCATTGATATTGAATGACGGATGTTTCGCAACAGGGAAGGAGTTACTCCTCCCGCACTCTCTATGGATATGGGAGGGCTTCGTGGTTGCGAAAAGATTGGTCACTGTCACGGGTATGCATTGCCACTTGCAGTAGGCTGTTGTGCCAGTGATTGTTCATAGAGGCTCCCAGTTAGTTGTGTGGTTGGAACAGCCTAGCCATTTTGCTTCATATTCTTTCCAGTACTCCCCCATTATTGTGAGTTTGCGCTTCTTGCGCTTCTTTTGTTGGCCGATGATGCGCTTGACGTACCACTTTTCCTTGCCCAGGATTTGAACTGCTTCAGGAAGGATTTGAGCTGGTTCAGGAGGGAAATGGGGTGCGTCTTTGATGCACGCGGAGGTAGAGGGGTGGAGATACGGTATGAGCGTACCAACATGGAAGTGTGGATATATTTCAGCAATGGTGGATAGGCTCTGATCAAGCTTCTGGGTCTTAAAGAAAGGACAGCGAAGGGGCCTGTCCAATCATGCGAAGAATTGCGGGGTAAGGTTAGTTTCGGGGGATATTGGTTCTGTCTAGGTTCAGCATGACGTCATTCCCAATCGTAGTTTATGCGGACAGGGCCAATATGGAAGTCGTGGGTGTGTAGAGGTCCTGTGCGTCCTCCATCTTCTATGCAACCATTTCCCGATCCTGTCGTGGTTGGCTATATAGCGGTCTAGTTTGGCACAGTCGCCTTGCTTTTACGCCTGATGACAGTGTCAGGGAAAGCAAACTCATGGACTCGGAGTGCATAGCCTTGTTTGCTTAGAAACAGCGGTATCCCTATGCTGTGAGCCAGGCAGCTATTGATGTAAAACACTGGAAAGGGGAGCAGCGACACTCAGTTGGCCCCCCTGCGCTTTGTAGACTTGCATGTCATGTGCTTATCCGTTATGATCATCCATCTGCATTTTCAGGCTAGTTTCTGATGGCATGCTTCAGCAACCAATCTCTTGATGCCTGCCATTTCGGAAAAGGCCTCCCAGAAGTCTCAGATGATTTCCAGGTTGCGGTCTGTTACAAAGATGATGGCCCAGCCAACCTGCATTTAGTAGTGGGTGTTTTAGAGGCTTGCCAAACGCCCGGCTGGTATATTTTTGAAAGAGGTTACAAGGATAACCCAGCAACTAGCATTGCCAATGGAGCACAGGCAATGGCAAAGTTCCTCGCTGAAGAGGCTGTACCCAATGAGGCACCCAAATTCATCAAACCCAACCAGCTTCCAACACTCCATCACGCGGGGGAACCAATCAGAGAAACCTGCAGCAGTGCTTCTGATCCTTGAATCCCTGGCAATCGCGGCGGCTGGCAGGTAGTCACAAGTCTCCATGTACTTTCACGGCCTGTCCCTCCCAGGCTGTCGATTGGAAAGGTATGGTGCCAGATTGGAGGCTCCACAGGGCTATCTCTATCCAGGAGAATCCATTGAGGAAGTCATGGAGGTCGTTTGGTGACGCCAAGGAACGACTGGAGGTTAGTCCTGTTTCGAGGAGTATCCCATTGTTGAAGAGCCACAATCTTTGATTTTTCAATCAATATGCTGTTAATTCCCAGTTCATGGGCACTGAATTCAACACGTGATTGGCCGCAGCGGCACTTTGACGCCTGATGCTGAAAACTGATTTTCAGCCAGGATGCTTAGTACCTTGGCAACGTGCTTCTTCTTGTGGTCCTCTTGGGTTTAGCTTTTTTTGAGGTTGTCACCAATGCAAGAAAAGATGTAGCAGTTGTACAGGTGGCCGAACTATTGGTTGATCATGTGTTAGAACTCTGCAAATGCGTTGACGAGAGCAAAGGGCTTTCTTTCCCTTGAAAGAAATCTCAGCCCCGCAGGAATATTTAGAGGAAATGGAGCCCTTGTCAAAGCACTCGTCAATAATGTGTTGAAATTTGTCCTGTTTGGTCTGAGTCAGTGAACAGAGGGGAGAGAACTTGAGCCTGCTTTAACTTCGAGTGCAACCTTGAAGCTGCCGCCAGGGGGCAAACATTTGCTTTGCTTGTAGAGGGCAGTAGGCTTGTACTTCTTGATCACATTACGGAGGAAGTCCTTTCGGCCAACATAGGCGGGGAATAGGTCTGCTCTGGCCTTCCTTCGCTCGTAAACGTCGTCCTCAAGGAGACCCTTTGGTGTCTTGATCCTGATCTTGTTGGTTTTGCTTCCATCCAGTCAGAAGTGCCATATTATTGCGTGCATAAAAGTCTTTGGTAGCATTATATCTGGGTCCTTAATGGGCTCCGATTGCAGCTGTAGCAGCTTCTGAGGGTCGGTTTCCTTGACTTTGATTCAAGGGAAGTGATGGATATGGTATCTTTGGAGAGGTGCTCAACCTCCCAGACCCTTACGTTGGATTGGACAGGAATGGTGTAGATGCTACTCTCGTTTACGAGCTGAAGGGCTGGCTACGAGGCTTTCTTTAGCCATACTGTGCACTGTCTGGCAAGGAATAGAGCGAGGGGGAGCCTGAGTTTGAGGTGGAAGTGGATCGAGGCTACATTGAGGATTAGTGACAACAGGGTGAGGGCTTCCCTGGCAGGGGGCTCTTGTAGGTCAGCGTGGGTCATGTATGTGGATTGGGAATCTGTGCTGCAAGTTCCACAACTCAACATCAGGGGTGCAGAGGACTTGACTTGGCGGATCTGGCAGCATCTCATGTTAGAGTTGGAAAGCATGCGTCGCATCCGGAGTCCGAAAGGATTGAAGCGAAGAGTCTGTTGAGGCAACGATGGATGGCCTAGCCATTGACAACTACGGGCACAATGGAGAGGTTTTTTGAAGGTGATCGGAGTTCTCCAGCAGTCTGCAGATTAGTCAGCACAGTTAGCACATGTACCTTGATTAGCTACAGGAGCAATAGGTGTCTCCTCCAGGGGCCTTAAAAATCCTCCCTGTTGCCTGTCCTATCCCACGTGGCACCAGAACTGCAGCGGCTCGCTGGGGCACCAGGGGGTCGGGGTCCCAGTGATGTCTGTGAGAGTGGTGGCTACGGGCTTGGTCCTGCTTGACCCCCCGTCTGCTTCCACGGCCTCCTGCATACTCTGTGTACTCCTGCATTGTCGCGGCGCAATGGATACACATCTAGCGCTTTACCTTCTCAGGCCATATACCATCTGGGTGGAACCTCTCTGCAAAGCTGTGTTTCTCCAGCTTCATATCCATCTCCTCCTTTGTCAGTTCCTTCCTGACAGAGGTTGGTGTATGCGTGCACGGCAGTGGCAAATACCATCTCCAGGTCGACCTGCAGCTTCTCCTTTCCTTTCCAATTCTTGTACCCCACCACGGACTTGTAGAGTTCTACGCCCTCAGAGTTAGCGCTTGAACAAAGTGTGTTGTTTCATTGGTCAATGTAGTTGAGCTGCTCAATCTTTTTCTCCTCCTCTCGCGTGTGGGCTTAGTCGGTAGAATTTTACATTTCCGGAATGTTGATGTTGATGTTGTTCAAGCCCCCCCCCCCTCTGAGGCTGAATTTGTTAAGCTTGGGCTGGGTGAAGTTTCCAACATTCTTCGGTGGAACTGGTGTTTGGTCATGAAGCTACCGTAGTCTCCTCATAGCCTGTGATGCGCACGGAGCCAGCTTGTTATACCACAGAGCAGCAATGTCATAACGAGCCAGCACTCATCATTGACAGTGTGATTAGGGTCACTACTAGAGGTCTTGTTGGACGCTTTGACCGCCGCAAGGAAGTCGGATTTCTTCTCGATGCTGATCTCCTGACCTGTGAACGTGGGGTCATGTCCCTGCGCAAAGCACGAGCGGACTTGAGGGGCTCAATGGCGAGCTGGTTAACCAGAGACGGTGGCGCATGGAGCCAGAAGGCATAAATGACTTGGGCATCACATTGGAGTGTTGGGGAAAGTTCAGAAGAGGTGATGGGGTTTGAGCACATTTGGGTACATCAAACGCAAGGACACATCAATCGTATTGGGGGAGTAGCAAACAGGGGTTTCCATGGTGGGTGATACTTCTCTTTGGGTTATCTGGAGTTGGGGGATGTCAGCACCTGTGGTGCTACCATATAACAAACCTGACTGTGTTCACTCGGGTTGCCAAAGCCTCAGCCTCGGCTTCAAGGTGACGGTCTCAAAATCTCTTCTGAGGTTGGGGAAGAGGTAAAGGATGACGATGATTACCTAATGCGCTCGTTACCAGTGAGTATCCTAAGGGCAGCAGCAAATCCTCAAACAGGTGTGATGTACATGAAGAGGAATAAAGACAGGATATATATGTATGAGCGCTGAATACATGGCTTGGATTGGGCTTAGCTAATCTAAGGAACGAAGTGTCGGGACTCCCAAGACTAAGTCCTACAGACGCTCCTTCCAGGCGCACAAGGGGCACAACCTGCAGAGCAATCCTTCAGAGGTCCCAAGTTGCCGTGCGGCTGTGCTTTACAACAACAAACACAAGTTGCCCTCTGGCAAAGGGACCACAATTTGGTTATGTTCGCACTCCTGTCAGACAAGCGGAAGATGATGTGCCTGTTACAGCAGTCACAAGTGATGGTGCCGAAGAGGGGCGCATTTGCGTTGGGAATGGCAGGCGGTGATTAGCGGATGACCTTCGTTTCAGTGAAGTAAGTGGCGGTCCAGACCTGGCAGGCGTAGTAAGCTTTCTGTCCAAGGACGATTGCTTACAGAGATATCAGCAGCATCGCCCCCACAATATTTGGCAGTACAGAACATTCCCTGGGAAAAACATTGTCAGCCCAGGGATCTAGGGAAAAAACAGTATTAAAACTTAAATCACGACAGCAGTTCACCACCCCTCTGTGCATCTCCCCTGCCTGTGAGTCTCTTTGTGCCCTCAACGCTGAAAAGGGCAGTGAGCTTGGCATCAGTCATGACACTCCAGTGGCACTTGCCACACTCCGATTCCACAACAAAAAAAAAAAACGACCTCCTTCCGTTTGTAGAAAAGGTGCCAAGTCTGGGGATGATATGAAAGGCAACAAGCAAACAAGAAGAGAAGAAAGGAATCAATCAGATTTTTTTTACAAATTAACAGGATCCCCACAGTGCATTCCATTCCACCAACTTTCAAATGTCACTTTTTTACACCAAATCCATCATGCCACAAATGTAGTGTCTCGGCTTGACAATGTTCATGAACCTCTTGATTCGCCACGGATCCTAGCTGTTTGCCCTGTTTGGGTCCTCCAGGAGATTGTGCTTACGCTGGGCGCAAAGGAGCACAAGCTTCTCCTTGAAAAGTTCTGTAGACCATTTGGCGTCCTCTGGAGGCCCTTTTGTTGAGCTAAGAGCCCGCAAAGGTCATCAAGGTTCTGAATATGAATCCAGATAGTCTACATTAATTGATAACCGTATTCTGTCAGTCAATTCTAAGCCATGGTATATTATACATAGTGGTGGATAGGTATAGGATATGCTGATGGGTATGTACTATGGCAGGCTGGACGCTGGTGGGCCTTGGGCCTGTCAGGAACAGCTCAGATTCCACCACTCTGACTCTCACCCTGCCATTGATCGAACTTGTCCCATCCCATCTGATCCTTTGGTGGCTTCTCCTAGGCCGCACGCTGCCTGTCCCATCTGCCTGTTTCAAACATTGCAAGGAGCAATCCCAGCTGCCTGTCCTCCTCTGCCACCTTGTCGGATTTCCCCTCTCATATCAGCCACAGAAACCGCCTTTCTACCATGTGAATTCGACTCTCAAGCCAGTTTTCTAGCTTCCGGTTCCCTCTTGCCACAGGCTCCTCCTCCTCAAGCTCTGCACCTGGATCTTAGGGGAGACAAGGATGAGGAGAGGAGGAGGAAGAAGGAAGGGAGTCAGAGGAGGAGGGAGGCCCTGCGCTATGCCCATCAGAGTGATCAGGCCCCTAATCAGGCCTCTTCCTCTCCTCACCCAGATGCGGGTGGGCCGGCAGGGGAGGGGAGGGGTTCAGAGAAGGGACAAGGGATTCCTGATTGGGTCCGGATAGGGAGGATGAGGGTCGGGCGCATGGGGGGATGGCCAGAAACAGATTCCAGCTCTCTTCGTTGCATATCTTTTACCTGTCCAGCCCCCTGAACGTCTCCTTCTCCTGTTCTTAGGTTCAATAACTTTCTCAGGGACTTAGGCAGGAGGTAGGAGCCGCCTACCAAAATATTGAGGGTAGAAGGAGAGGGGATGACGGGGAGGGAGTCAAGAGGTGCGGGAGGACGAGTTGATGGGGGGTCAGGGTGTCATTGAACCTATCTTGCCACACCTTCCCCTTTTGGATATCACCCTTATATATCACCCCCCTTGTCTGACCTCCTCCCCCCCTGCCACACCAACATCCCCATCTCCCTTCCGCCCTGCTAGCCATTCCAACTCGTTCTTTTCCTTTGTTGAATAACCATAAGGTGGGAGCAGGTTGGAAATAGCTCAAGGCGTGAGGAGGTGACTGGGGGAGGGCGGGAAAGAACACCGGCAAGAGAATTGGGCAGGACTGCCGTAGCAAGGAAGATGCAATCCCTTTTGACGCCGACAATATCACCACCCCCATTGAAGGACTCAAGGTCTTCCTCCCTTGGTGGACATCTTACCAGCAAGCAAAATGGGACACTTTTCTGGGGGTGTGTCAGCCGATCTGCCACGTGCGGAATTGGAGTTGAGCACCACAATCACAACCCTCGTCCTCGACCACGATGCAAAACTGTTTTTATTCGATCTCAAAAACCAAGCGTCAGAAAAAGTCACCATCTTCACGCGCACCCCGCCCCACCCATATTCACTTCTTGCCCTTATTGCTCTTCCCTTTCCCTTACCCTTGCCCATCTTTGGGCCATCCGTCACCGTCTCGGACTGCACCTCGAAACCACGTTCAGCAGGCACGCTCCGTCTGCACGTCCACATCATGTTCAATGGGCACGTCCCTTTCCACGGCGGCGACGTGAGGCGGTTTCGCGACGAGCCTCTCGGCAAAAGCGACTATCTTGGTGCACTTGAGCTCGGCGCGCGCCTCATACACGACATTGGGACGCCTATCAATGACGGATCCGAGCTCGAGACGGTGGATGTCATGGTGATGAGGGCACGGGCGCGGATCAGCTGCGTCTCCCGGTAGTGTATCAGATGGTCGAACTTGACGGCGAAATCTCCACCATCGACGAGCATATTCGTGCCGTTCCGGATCACCACTTCGCGCATGTTCAGTCTCTTGCTGACGTTTTCGTGCGTGGAGCAGACTTCGTTGACGATGAACTTGCCGTCCTTGTCTACACGGCTGCCGAGACGTCGAAGAATCTGACGGGCGAGCCGGACGGCCGAGAAGTGGCATCCGTCCAGTGCGAATGTCGTCAGCTTGAAACAGGCGAAGACCTGGGCCAGAAGCGGAAACGCGCACGCAATATGTTCAAAGTCACTGAATATAAGGAAGAGACGACAAGAAGGAATTCTCCGAGGTACCACACATCCCAACACGACGCCCTCCCCTCCCTCATGTACCTCGAAATGCTAAGGCTCACTGCGACGGGGTGGTGGCGCTTGAACTGATATATGAAATGGGATTTGCGATGTCTGGCACGGGAAGGATGGGATCAAAGAAAGCGCGATGTTTTTTCTCCTCTATGAAAATGGCGAGCTGGCGGGTTGAGGACGGGGAGCGGAGGGCGGGTCGAATCAGTAGCGTTCGAATTTAATTTCTGTGGAAGGCGGGCGCGCGGGGACAACGGAAAAGAGTGAGCTTCGGGGGCGGCAGGAACACAAAATCAAAATCAAAAATCAAAATCAAAAAAAAAACTCAACGCCGCAATCACGCCCCCCGCTGCAGCCACTCGTTCAAGTCGAAGACTGCGCCCCACATTCCTCCGATCCCTCCGCAATCCAGTTCCCCTGTCTTAGAATATGGCCAGTGAACGCGGTCGCGCCGGCAGCATCGGATGGTGCTGAAGCATTGAGGGTTCCTTGTCGAAAAAGTACCCATCCTCACGCGCACTCCGCCCCGCCCACATTCACTTCTTGCTCTTGCCCTTCCCCTCGCCCATCTTTGGGCTCTCCGTCAGCATATCCGTCCATCCGTCCAATCTTTATGGAGCGGGCACGTCCTCGTCCACGACGGCGATGGTAGGCGGTTTCGCGATGAGCCTCTCGGCGCACGCGAGCTCGGCGCGCGCGTCACGCGCGATTTTGCGGAGCCTATCGATGTCGGTCCCGTACTCGAGACGCTGGATGTCGGCGGTGAGGGCACGGGCGTAGATCCGCACCGTCTCGCGATGGTCATCAAATGGTCGAACTTGACGGCGAATTCTCCACCGTCGTCGTCGACACCGACGACGAGGGCCGTCGACGACGAGCATATTCGTGAGGCTGCGGATCACCACGTCGAGGAGATTCAGTCGCTTGCTGACGTCGTCGTGCGTGCAGCCGAATTCGCTGCTGATGGAGTGGTGCACGTTCTTGTCGACACGGCTGCCATGACGTCGAAGTTATCTGACGGGCACGCCGGACGGCCGAGGAACGGGATTCATTCTAGGGTAAATGTCGTCAAGTGGAAATATGCAAAGGCCCTGGGGAGAATGCGAAAATGCACAAACAATTTATTGATATCGATAATCACTGAATACAAGCAAGGAAATCTCCGAGGAACCACCCATCCCGAACCGACACCCTCCCCTCCCTCATGTGCCCCGAAATGCGAGGCTTCACTGCGACGGGGGGTGGCGTTTGGACCGAGACGCGAAATCGAATTTGCGATGGCCCGGACGACACAGAAGGGGTTGAGAAACGCGCGGTTTTTTTTGTTCTTAAAGAAAGTGGCGAGCTTGCAAGTTGCGGATGAGGTGAAGAGGGCTAGTCGCACCAGTAGCGTTCGAATTGAAGTTCTGTGGACAGGAAATTCCACAGTCGCACCCCCCGCCTCGGACACTCGTAAGTCGAACACTACGCCCCGATTTCCCCTGCTCCGTCCGCAAACCAGTTCCACTTCCCGCTGTCTGAAACCAAGGGCGGGGAGTGCGGCCGCGCCTGCATGACCCGCGAGTGCTGTAGCGTTTCCGGGGCCTTGTGGATGAGACGGAGGGCTCGAAGGCTGGGAAGTAGTCGGGGGTAGGGAGGGAGGAGGATCACGCGAGCTAGAGTTAGAGGAAACGGAAAGTGAACGTCTAAGTCAGCGTTTACGGGGCACAGGGAGCGGGACGGCAGGCAGGGACGCGTAATGAAAGATCAAGTGGCCTTGCAGGACGGACGAACGCCCTGGGAGGGGGTGGCTATCTGGTGAATTTCAATGGAGTTGAGCGCGTCGAGGATTGCAGGATGGGGGTGGGGATGGCGTTGACGTTGTGGCGGGGTTTCCCTGTTTCTGAGCGCAAACAGGGACCGCGGGTCGTTTCACGGTACCGCGAAAGTGGCGCGTTGGTACCAAAGTAATATGTCGAGATTGTTGTGTAAACAACCGCCAGATCTTCCTCTGTCCTCCTTCCTCGGCACTCGACCCACGAGCTACTAGAGCAATCAGGGCCTGCTTTCCAGAGGATGTGAGGATTTTACGTACCCATGCACTCGCCGTGGCTCCCCACCCCACCCCAATCGCCTCCGCCCTCGATCAATAACCCGTCTCATCGCGTCTCTCCCTCCTTTCATCCTTTCCCCTCCATCCCACAACACACAAAACACAAGGTATGTTCGCACTCGAGCGGGGGGGGGGATGCAATTTGGGGAGCAGCACAGCCGTCTCTGTCCCTCAGCAAGCGTCCTGCGGCCAGTCGTGGTTAGGGTTTTCCAAGCAGACCTTGACCAGTGGGGACGAGCTATTGCGGGGGGGGGGGGGGGGGGGGGGGACCCCCCCCCCCCC
>KZ994534.1:0-11096 GCA_003614705.1 Blyttiomyces helicus | reverse complement strand
CCCCCCCCCCCCCCCCGCCTCACCCCGCCCCCCCTCTCCCCTAATTACCAGCTCCCCGACGGCCGTGTGATCAAAGTCGGTTCCGAACGCTTCGAAGCCCCCGAAGCCCTCTTCCAGCCTCACCTGGTCGATGTCGAAACTCCCGGCGTTGCAGGTAATCCTCCGCTCAAATAGTTTTTGAATATTCGTCCATTACGGGTTCTAATCTACCCCCAAACCCCCAACCAGAGCTCCTTTTCGGCGCCATCCAAGCAGCCGACATCGACGTCCGCCCTGACCTCTACAAACACATCGTCTTGTCCGGCGGCTCCTCGATGTACGCCGGGCTCCCGTCCCGCCTCGAGAAAGAGATGAAGCAGCTGTATTTGGAGAGGGTACTGAAGGGCGACACGTCGCGGTTGAGCGTACGTAGACTGCCGAGCTTTGAATAGCCGTGCATCTTTGGTAATGACGCTTTGGTGGAATTTTAGTGCAAAACACTGACCCCGCATTCTGTCTTTTTTACAATCAGAAATTCAAGATCAAGGTCGAAGACCCCCCGCGCCGCAAGCACATGGTGTTCCTCGGCGGTGCGGTCCTCGGGGATATCATGAAGGACAAGGAAACGTTCTGGATCAACAAGAGCGAGTGGCAGGAGATGGGTGTGAGGGCGCTTGACAAGCTGGGAGCGAGGGGATGAGGTGGTGGGCTTTTTTTTGTGGCGAATGTTTGCGCGCGCCCTCCCCGGTTTTTCTCCGCCTAGTTTTTTTTGTCTTGTTTTTGTATTTGTTTAGTTTGGATGCCATCACCTCGAAAACTGCCGACCCCGAAGCCCGACTTCGGTGAAGAACTTGGAAGAGCTGGAGTGCGCATCGGCTGCCTGGGACAAAAGAGTTTCCTCCCGCTAGCAGTGCTGCTCCGTCTCTCCCCATCTTCTGAAAGCATATGAAGCCGCTTCTGACACCTCCAACGCGGCAGTCTCCGAAAAGGCTTGGCGGCCTCGGGAGTACATGTGTGTTTGTGGTGGGCGAGGCGTGGAGTCGGGGGTAACCGATGTGGTTTTTGTGGAAGCTGGCCTGTACAAGGGATGCAGACCATCTCACGGGTCCCCACAAGAAAGCGGGTGCCGAATTCAGCGGGTCCCCACAAGAAAGTGGGTGCCGAATTCAGCGAGCCCCCCACAGGTCAATTTCACCCTCCATGCGGCTTCCGCCTTCGGCCCACCGTGACAGGATGCGTACTTCTTTCGGCCAAAGGTTCCTGATGCGACTTGCTTTTTTCTACTCAAAAACGTTTGACAGGAATCCTCGGTCATCTGCGGCGATCTCATTCGATCTCGAAGGCTAAATGTTCCTATTGGGAGAGCTTGGCTGGTGGTGGGGGGGGGGAGGTTCCGTCCATGCTTGCTCTGAATATCTGAACGTCAAAAGTTCACTTCCATCATCTCTGCCGGCAAAAACACCCCACGACGACGAAGACACTCGCCTCCTGGAGGTCGTCGTCTGCGCTGGAAAATTCCGCTCCTTCCACGACCCCAGCATGGCCGAAGTCCGTCTCTTCTCTAAGTCTCTCGGCCGCCAACTCGAAGGCGGGAACTTAGGGAAGGCGGGACTCCGCGCAGTCTAAAAGTCGCAACAACATTCACATCAAGTTCCGACGGCCCACTCTCGCGGTTATGCGCACAGCTGGTCGCCGCAAGCATGCACCAAGGCACCTGCGCCGAAGAATTCTTCTTCTGCTTCGACCGGGTCGACACCGCCGCCCGCGCCGCTCTCGGGAAGGATCTTCTCCCCCGCCTCCGGCGCCTTTCGATGGGAGGCGTATCCGCAGACGCCTACGAGGCTCGAGAGCTTGTGTTCGCCTCGTAGGAGCGGGGGCTGAACGAGTGGGTTCAGCTGCTCACGCGGTCGATCAGCGAGAACGCGGAGTTGAACGCTGATTTTCGCAAGCTCGAGAGGGAGGCTGCCGTGAGAGAGCAGGTGCTCGGCGATGAGGTCGCGAGGCTTCGTGATGCGCCCGCTGAGGTAATGGCAGCTGTACAGTACGAGCAGGAGCGGGTGCGCGCAAGGGGGCTCTCCGCGAGATGGTGCGGAAGAGTATTGCTGAGCTGAAAGGCCGAACCGACCCCCCGTCATCGGGCCCCATAAGCCCAGAAATGACCTTCCGCCGGGCCTTCGACAATCCGCCGACGCCTGAAGGAGGGAGGACTTGCGGTCCGCACGACTCTCGATCGACAAGATGGAGAAAGGCCCCCTCTTGCGACGTCATCCCCGAGCTGATGATGAGTGAGGGGGTGCTGGTGGTGTACAGGGGGGTTTTCTAGAACATGGCTATAGTAACAAAGATGTTTGGGTCTTTGTCGAGAGGCTGCGATTGCGGAAAGACATGTGTTATCACTCGTTCCGTCTTGCCCTACCATGCATGGGGCATGGCACAACATAAGAAGAAAAGAGGCTGTCGAATATGCTAAGGAAGATGCATAGCCAACCGTTACCGTTACTGAACCATTGGATGAAAAGGAGGGGGGGAGTGGGGAGCTGATGGAAGAGATGGGGGGCAGCGGCGTGAGTGAGGGAGTGAGGTATGGTAGTGGTCTTGTGATTTTCTGACGTTCAGACTGGTATACATGGCCGTTGTTTCTTTCGAATGCGAGGGAAACGCCCTCTGGTGGCACGATCTGGAAGGAGCATCAGCGGGGCCCTCATCGCAACTGATCTGGCATGCAGTCAAAGGAGAAAATACTCTTGTTGCGTTGAAATAAATGAGGATTCGGGAGGCTGTTGCAGTTGATCGGAAGGCTGTCGCAGATGATGGACGATTTACTGCGAGTCGGGGCTCGGGAGTCGCTGGGATCGACACGGAATGGTGCAATTTGAGCAAGTGGCGACCGGCCCTGGGAGGGACAAGCCGAGACAGGGGAAGGGGGGGAAGGGAGGGAGGCGAGGTCGCCTGGAGGTGACTGTGCGCTATGGTGACGCAAGGACGCGAGCGAGGAGCGCGTCGCGCGTCTCGCCGGAAGTCGCGATTGAGTTGACGGCTGCAAAAGCTGCACTCCACTCCTCACTCCCAGGGAGTCCCTCGCCCATTTCTCGCGGAACTCACACCGCAACCAACGGCAATGACCTCAACAAACCATACAACCTTGCCGCCCTTGCCGCCAAACGCCGCGCCACCGCTGAAGGATCTCCCCCCCCTCAGCCCCGGCACCCCTCCGGAATCAAACCCGCTCTCAATCGAGGTCACCTCAATCGAATCTTACTCCCCCTCCGTCGGCGCATCCCTCCCTCCCGAAGAACACGAAAGGCTCCTGGGCCTGATCGCCGAGAAGGAGCTGGCAACTGACCAGCGGCCGCCGGACCCGGTTCCCGCGGACTCCGCATCCTCGTCCACCGACGACCCGGATGTCGTTCTCGCCCAGTTGCTGTCCATGGGCTTCGAGTTGGACCTTTGCGAGGTTGCCATCGCTGAATCGGTTGCGGACGGTGGACACGCGATGCTGCTGGAGCGCGCGATCACGTGGGCCATCGCTCGTCAGGGAGGGGAGGCCGAGGTGCGCAGCGTTACTTGTAAGCCGGAGGAGTGTTGGGGGTCATCGGTGCGCGTCCTTTGGGTCAGAAGTCGGGGCGGCCGGGAGGGGGCAGGAGGTGAATGGTGGCGTAAGGGTGGCGGTTCATCAGTTTGATACCCCTTCTCGCGCGCTATTTAGACTCTCCAAGGAACTCCTCGTCCTCTCGTCCCACACTCCCGCCGGGTCCGGATGCACGACCTGCGCGAGGAATTCTGAAAACATCCTCCCCGCCGCCCCAACGCGCCGGCACCGGAATTTTCAAGCGCGAGTGGTTCACAAAGCAGATGGACCAGGCAGCAAGCAGCCTCGGGCTCGCCTTTGGCAAGTCAGCGTCCGCGCGCCCGGCATCGAATCCATACCCGCGACCCACACTCGATACGTCCGCGAAAGCCTCGGGATCCGGCGCCTCCCCATCAAGTACGGGCAGCGGCGAAGCTTCGACCTCACCACCTGCGTCCCCACGCTCGCCGTTTATGATTACCGATCCCTCCGGCTCGCTCGAATCCCTGAACTCGCTTTCGATGGCTCCCGGGGCCTCAACGATCAAACCCTCGTTGTCCTTCTCGAGCCTGTCTAAGCGCGTCCGCTTCTCTTTCCCCGACATCTCTATCGACCCGGAACCTGACTTCACCCCGGATCCAGAGGATGCCGAGGGTACCCGCGCGCCTGGGGCCTCGCCGCCGGGCACGCCCCCCGGGGAAGAGGTCGATTCCCCCGAAGGGAGCAGCCAGGACCTCCTCTCTGAGTTCAGACGCGACCAAAAATCCCGTGCGGAAGTCGCTGCCGGTCGCGTCATCGAAGAAAACAGCCGGAGCCGGAGTCCACCCGAACTCACCGTCTCGGACCTGCTCGATTACTATCTAACGACATGCTCTAGAAGGGAAGAGCAGCCCATCGAGAAGCTAACCAGTCAGCTTCAAAATGCGATCAGATCGAAATTGCCGTTTGTGAAGATTGACCTCATTGGTGAGTTGATCTTGGAAGTACCTTTGCCTTGCGCCCGCATCTCGAGGGATCTTAACCGACGCCTCCGGTCTCCGCATCTCGCCTTTGCAGGTATCACTATCGATCGCCGGAACGTGGGATCGCTCGCCGACCTCCTCATCATCGATTTCGGCTTAAAGTATCTGAATCTTGAGAACTGCGGCCTCGAAGACGAGGTGGGAATCGTGCCTGTTGGTCGAGGCATGGATCACGTCTGTCATGAGAGACTCACAATGCATTTCTTCACGCAAAGGTTCTCAAAATCATTTTACATGCGGTTTTGAGCTGCGACTCGTTGCCTTGGTTAAGCGTTGCCAATAATCGGAAAATCCGCATGAATGGTATGAAGTATATGGCGGTGTATATCAAGAAGGTTCGTGAGAATTCGCGGAAAGAGAGGGCAACTAATAGGGGCCTAGATGAGGGCATGCGCAATGCACATTAGTTCAAGGAAAGGAATACGAGTGGCATGAAGAGGTTTATAAGCGCAAATCCCCTTTTTACACGGCTGACGCACTGGACGCTGTCTTTCCCCACTGACCTACAGAGCATTTCGTTGAAATATCTTGACCTCTCGGGATTGAGCTTTGATAAACGCGGCCTTGCATACCTGAGCTATGCGCTGGCGCAGGGGTCACAGGTGCCTCCGTGTGGTGCAACCCTCGAGGTTTTGAAAATGGAGAAATGTCGCCTCAATGCTGGCCTTCTTGAAATCATCGGTAATAATTATTCATCCCCTATTGCTGCGGGGAATCCGTGGTGAAGGCTGACCTCTTTCCCCTCACGTTTGTGACAAACGTCCAGCCCCCGGCATTGTGAAGTCCCGTGTGACGAACCTCAGTCTTCGGAATAACAAAATGTCTGCCGACTGCGGACGCCCGATTGCCGAGATGATCACGATAGAAATGCCCTCGTCCCGGTATCCGGGAATTGCGAGGGGACTTCTGACGCTTGACCTTCGCGGAAACGAGCTGAGAGTATGTACCCTGCGCGCAGTCAGGGAGGGAGGAGGGGGTACGGAGTTGGCTTCGTTTGGACGACAACGTGAGTTGCGTAATTAAGTCTCAGCTTTCCTCCGTCCACTATTAGCATGGGACGGCACCGATAGCGGAGGCTCTAGCCACAAACGACTGCCTGGTTGAACTCACCCTGCGAGATAACAAGATCGATCCGGTCTCGTTGATCACGTTGGCGAACGCGCTGGTGGGTCTGGCTCATCGGATTAAGTTGTGCAAATATTGCTGACGGTGGCCTACATCACATACGAACGTCCTCGTTGCTAATAATGGTTTCTTCCTTTTGATGCAGCGATTGAACCAAACCTTAAAGGTACTGGATCTTAGCGGAAATGCTCTGTGCGCGATCAACAATTTGAATGGGGTATGTCGGATCTCAGCCAATGTATTGTTTCCATGTTGGACTTTTGCCGAGAATTGCATTCTGACCGTTTCATCGGGCGGCCATCGCAGATTCTGAGCCTAAAAGACGCATTGGCTGCCAACCGATCTCTGACGGAGTTGTCGCTTGCTAACACGAATCTGATGTCCGAAGGTGAGAGTTAGCGTTCTTCAAACGCACTTCTGCGGACATTGTGGTTCCTATTAACTTATTTCGACTCTTTCTCATTCTAGCCGCGATCGCTTTGGCCGAGGCGATCCCTCTTACCACCGTCTTACAGCGATTGGATGTCACTTGCAATCCGATGGACATTGCGGGAGCCATGGCTCTCTCGGTATCTCTTCGGATGAACCGGAGCATCACGTCGCTCGAGGTCGCGCCGATGCTGGAAAAGTCGCGAGGAAAAGGGGTGAGCCTACTGAACTCCTATACTTTTTGGATCAAGATAATAGTCTGGAATCATCTGCGATATCAGCTGACTTTTGCCTCAACCGCTCCCCGGGCCTTCCCTTAAAAATAGCACGACGATGCCGATATCGCCCGCCTCTTGAACGATATCGTCATCTACTGTCAATGCAACGCGGAGATCCTGCGTGCGAAGGCAGAGGACGCCCGCGGAACGATCAAGTCCTCCGCCCCCATCGACGCTGCCGAGATCATCCCCGGCGCCACGGTGCGCCACCCTCGATCCCCGCTGCCTCCATCCCCCTCGATGTCCTCTGCGGCTCTCGATACCGATCGTCTCCGCATGGATATTGCTGCGGCAATGGAGACCGCGTCCGTCTTGGACGAGATGGTCAGCGCTAAGATTGGGAAAGGCAAGGGCGTTGCTGGGCAAGGTGGGATCGAGCGGAGTGTTAGCAGCGAAGATTTGCTCGAGGTAAGCTGTATGAAGGGAGGCCTGGTGAGGGAAAGGGCACCTGGGCTCGATATGTTGGAATATCGATGATTAATAGTCTGGATTGATTTCATAGCAACTGTGCGCCGAGACGAAAGGATTCCAACGGAAGCTTCAAGGAATCGTGAGCGGAGACAATCCTCTCGAGGAGGACATGATGAGTTAGTATCGGGGGGCGACCTTTAGGCTCGGGTTCGTGGTCCGCCTCATGCCAATCACCTCCTCCTTCTCCACACCCGTCAACAGGCACGATCCTATCTGTCAACGACCGCCTCGAAACAAGCCTGCAAGGCTATGAAGCGATCCGGAAAGCAGTAAAGGCCGAGAAACCCCGCGATGTCTCCCCCGCGCGCAAGACATCGGAGCTGGCGGGCTCTCCCAACAGTACGGCGTCAAGCCCCACAAAGTCCCCAACCAAATCCGCCGCATCTCCGTTGCGCACCTCCCCCGTCCGTAACCCGACACCCTCCCCGCTATCGATATCCGAAACAACGACCTGGACCCCTCGCGCCTCCGATCCGACCGTGTCGTCCCCGACCGTCGCCACCCCGAAGGAGGCAGCGGGGCCTTCAATCCCTGCACCGACCTCGGCACCTGCACCGCCGCATCCCCAGGCCCTTGCGAAGCGCTCGCTCGGAAGCTTGTCCAGCCTCGATCTGCTCGACCTAGAGAGCGACATTTCCGTCGGCGAAATGACGCAGGGAGTTGCGAGCGACGACTTTATGGCTGAGCTTGATGACCAGGTAAGGCGGTTTGTGGAGCGGTTTGTGGAGCCATTGGGGCTTCCCCAGCATTTAGGTGCCCGATACCTGCTAATGAATCGTGCCCGCCCTCTCGTCCACCCGCCGGACGCTCTCTCTTACTCCATCAGATGAGAGAAATCGATGAATTTCTCGAAACCAGCGTGGGGCACGGACTTTCAAAGAAGAAGTAAGGACGTTCAACCTCCCACCTCTCCCGACCCTTATCCCATTACCATCATGTCTAGAATTGTTCTTTGTTAATTCCAACAATGGCTTGTTTGTATACCCTGCGTCTCCCGCTTCTGTTCCGCTTCTGTTGATCTTTCGGGCGATGTTCCTTATGATGTTGCCTCAGAATCTGTTGCAGTCTGCACACAAAAAGTAACGTAGCGAGGCGAGAGACGGAACTAAAATGAACTTTTGGAGTCAGCTGTTCTGATAAGGCTGTTCACCCACCAGATGCCTAGTAGCCCGTGAAGAGGAGCTGATAGATCCAGAAAGACTCTAATCGTAACGTTGTCCAGACCTCATGCGCCATTCTGGTGTGTGCGTCACGGATAAGACAATGAGACGTACGTGTTCCGATCTAGTACGATCTGAAGTCGGACGCGCTGCCGTTGCGCCAACATCCCGAGACAAAAGTTCGACAACTTGACTTGACTAAAAACTGTGTAGTGGTCATGTGCACGCTTGTCCCTTTCACATTTTCACTCCATCGTCCGGACCACCCTTCTTCTGCTCTGCGCACCCATTCAAGACTTGAAAATATATGTGGCATGGGGATGGGGCAGGGGAGGAGGCGACCTCCCCTTGCCGACTTGCATTAAACGGTTGGCATTGGGGCGCCCAAGCAAAAAAAAAAAAAGCCAAGTGCGGTGTTCACGCGGGTTTCGCCCATATCGGATGGACGCGAACCGCGACGGAGTGACGAGTCGCGACACTTCAGTGTTCCATCCTTGTCCGTTATTTTCCGAATCTAGGAATCTCGCTTCAACATTAAGGAGCGTCCCCGCGCGTCGGGCGAGAGGGAGAGAGAAAGAGAGATGGATGGAGTGACTATTCAGTATTCTATCCTTTTCCGTTCTATATACAAGCTGAGAAAGCGAGTTGGCTCGGCTTGTTCCTTTGAGCTCGCTCAGAAGCCGAATATATGTTCATCTGGCGGCGAGTGGGGATGCTGTTCAGAAGGGGCGACCGGTCTGATCGGCAGATGGAAAGTCCTGCATAAATGGCAATCGGTGGGTAGCGGGCTGACCGCCGTGGTCAAGGAGTTGCCTCCTCGCCACCCACCCAGGGGCGAATAGAGAGAGGTAACCCCTCTTCACGACCTGACCGACTCACCCACGAGTCGGATTTCCTCGGTGATCAGTTAGTTCATCTTGTTCTGATTTCCAACGAAGGAGAGGGGGGCTTACCGACCGACTGGACCTTGGCGCCGAGCGTGACGGCTGCCTTGCGGTCGCGTACATTCGAGCTGCAACAGCGAGGTTGCAGCTCTGCCCGAGTCACCGTGGAACGTGTCGCTGCCTTTCAATGAGGCATGCAGAGGGAGCTTCTGCCGATCAAAGGGACTACCTGCGCAAATTCATGCAATGGTGTCCAGCGAGGAAACTAAACGTTTGCAATATCCGCCCAAGCTGACCTGCGACAAGCACTCGCGAACTCCAAATCCCTCGCATGCGCTCATTGGCGGTGACGTACAGAATGTGACTTGAGATTGAGGGGAGGGGGGGGGAGAGATGGAAGAGCGGGGTGAGCGAAAGGAATGGCGTGGGGACGCGAGTTAAACTAGTCTGTGAGGGTTTTCATCTCCCAGATGCTAAGGAAAGGTTGTGTCGAGGGGGGGCAAGATGCGTTGCAATTGGATTTCACCAGTACTCCAACCAGACCGCCCTTTTGCGATGACGAGCACTAAGCCGAAAGCCGGCTCGCCTCGCTGTTGAGAATTGAGATCGCGTGATACACTTGAGAGGCGAGATGATCCCAGAAGACTTCCCAGCCGACGCTATTTTGAGAATAAAACCTAGCCCGTGACTTCAGCAAGTTGAACGGACCCTTCCGGAACAGTAATGGACAGAAAAAGAGACGGAAGTGTCGCAGTGCGATTGTTGTTCTGAGTTTTAAGCTTATGTGAATATTTCGGTTATGATCAAGTCGTTAACGACGATCAAATAAAAGATCCGATGTTCACGTCTTATTCCTGTGTACGTTATGAGAGACGCGGCGGGAAAAAGATAGCAGTTGAGCAGCGGGAGCGCTGGTCTCACCAGGCGGAAGCATGAAGGGGGAGTCAGCTTCTTGTCGCCGGTGACCTTTGCTGCATCGCCCGAGGCTGACCTTCAATTCTATCGGGTGCATTAGATCCAGTTTCGATCTGATCGGATGTGGGCAGATGGAAACAGAATTCAGCCTCAGGCGATGCGGCGATGGGCCGCCGCGGGCATGTGAAACTTCTTGGTTGTAGCTTCCAGAGCAGGGGGTAACGGAAATATGTGTTGAGGAGTAGCTCTGGGGTACATCCTTTTGAGGTACATAGCCTCGGATCTCACGGCTCATGAGGAATCTTGCTGAGGACGGGCTGCAGTAGGAAATGCCCAAAATAGAGAGAAAGTCGACATTGATCGGCGTCCAACCAAAAACTGTTGCGTTCAGGACCTGCTGAGATGAAGATAGAGGTTGAGCAGGGCCCCAGGTTCACCAAGCAGAAGCATGAAGAGGTAGTGGGCTTCCCGCCCATCCGAGATCGCAGGACACGGTAGACGGAAATCTCGAGCGACACCGCATCAATATCGACCTGCAGGCGCGCCCGCGTTCCGTATGCTATCAGAGAGAACGGGGGCGCTCCGATGCTGTGCGGCCGAATCCCTCCTCGCGGCCGTCTTCGCGGTCCCCGGCCACACACACCGCTATCGTCCATCCGCGACACCTACTTTGCCGTCGTCGCTCCCTACCTCCTGCTCTTCACCGCCACGATGCCATCAAAGCCCAAAATTTGAAAATCGAGATCTGAAAAATCAGTCCTTCATATCCAGTAGAAAAACATCCAGGTTCTATCACTGATTTGAAGCTTGCCCATCCCGGGAGTCCATGTGGTGGACTTGAGCTTATATGGAATTGCCTTTTCATGATGGGGAAGGCAATGCCAATGTGGAAGCATTCACATTCAATGGAATGGAATTTGAGCCATCCGCTACACTCTGTGAATCTGCGGAATGAGATAAGCGAAGTCAGGTTCGGAGCATCAGCGAAGAAGCAATGATTGGATATAAGCAAGGCTCAAGAATAAGCGAAGAGTTTGTACGACATGGACCTATTCGGTATTTGCATCGGCAATGTTTCTTGGGAGAACGGTTTTTGAAGATGCTCTCAATTTGACGCAGAGATATCTCAAGAACAAGAATGGGGCCTTGGGTAAACGCCAATATCCGCGGGAGCCAGAGCTTGTGTTTGTCCTGAAGATGTTGTAAGAACTGCAATAGCAGATGACCCCCCCCCCCCCCCCCCCCCCCCCCCCCCCCCCCCACAC
>KZ994532.1:0-11113 GCA_003614705.1 Blyttiomyces helicus | reverse complement strand
GGGGGAGAAGACAAGAGAAGAGCAGGGAATAAGTTGACACACTGGGAGGGAAGAATATGGAAATTAGGCAATGCCATTGCGTGAGGCAATAGTGGTCAGGACCATAGTACCCGCAACTCTAGCGAACACAACCAGGGAGGGTTCGAAGGCCTTCCTCCGCAACCCCGCCCGTTGGGAGTTTCTCAGCTCTGTGAAAGTGGGGTGCGGAAGTGTCGATAAGTAGAGGCGTTAGGCAGTAAGCGGGGTTGGCAACACTGACGATGCATGAGCGAGGCCACTTTAGCCCCAAACCCCTCTGTTTGGTCTTTCGCCATGTTAATGGAACGGGCGGACGGCTTGAACTTCTCCGTCGTCGGGGTGGGCTGGTGGCGATTGGCGATGATGAGTGCAGCCTACATGTCGCTTGCCCGGATGTGGACCTAGTGCAGAAGCCGCAGCAGAAGACGAGGCCGTCGCAAAACGGACCAGGTGGCTGACGAGATAGGAGGGGGGGGCTGACCTTGCACTGCTTTCGACACCTTTCGGTCCCCTACTTTGGTGCCCAACGCAGGATGCGAAACTACGGCACTGCAAGCGCTGGGTGTAAATAACCACCCCTTTGCCGCTCTTGAGGATGGAGCGTCAGAGGTAAGCACCGGTCGTCGCCGTGTTGAGGTGAAAGTCAATAAAATCTAGCCGACTGACTGATTCCGACGAATCCCCTCCTCTAAAGACACAGGCACTAGCACTGTCCGTGAAATGAAGCATAAACTCAGCAAGCAGCCCCGCGCATCGGCCAGCAAGGTAGAGGAAGAAACCGGCGACGACAAGGAGGAAGATGAAGTGGAAGAGGCCGACGACGGCGAGGAGGAAGCGGAAGAGGAAGCGGCAACCCCCACACAGATGCCATCGCCCCAAGTTCTCCACAACCACACTGGTCCCCACACAGGCTATACAGAACAACGCCTACAGAACGAGACGCTACGTCGATTCCAGAGTGATGACAGCGCTTCTTCAGCGGAACATTTGGAATCAATGTTATGCACTCGACTGGTGTGGTCTTTCCCTCCCCAACTCATTCTCTTGCTTTGTCCCTCTGGTTAAATACACCGACCGGAGGTAGAAGTGCGGGGAAGCGATCAAATGGTACAGGAGCAAGTATCAAGATTTACACGCCTCTGGTCGCTGACTGTACCAGAGTCCCCCGAACTTGAGCGACCTTGAGAACTTCTCCGCGGCGTGGAAAGTGCCGTTGGACGGGGCGATTTTCACCCTAATCGCGTTTATTTTGCATGTGCGTGATGGTAGAGGTGCGGTGAGGGGAGTTGAAGGGAAGTGACAAAGTGAGAGTGGGGGAAGAGTGAAAGGGCTAATAGATTTTAACAACTTCGTGGGCGATGCAAACCACAGGGGTTGGACGGGAGGGTGAAGTTGGGGAAGCGGAGGACCACGCCCGTCGAGCGCATAGCGCCATATTCCCCCCCCCCCCCCCCCCCCCCCCCCCTCCCCCCGTATTTACTACAGGAATGCACAAGCATTTTGTAAAACTTCCTTTATTCCAGCTCAGAGATGCCTTAGCCGGAAGTAATAACAAGTGAATGCCCCGCACGCTCCGCTGCTTTGAAGGTCAAAATATACACCCTAATTGAAACAAAGGCAGTTCCGATTCGGCGCTCCTTTAAGATTTGCTTGCAAAGCGCGCAGAATCAAATGCTTCAGCAATGCATTTCAAGACGAAGATCTTCTCAGACTCGGGGCCGAGGACTGTAATTCCGTGGCAGATTGTCCGGCAGCAACTGATGTCAAAGTCGAATATATCTCGGAGGACAAGCGCTGCGGGTCGGGAGAGGGGAGGGACCAAAGCCAGGTCTGAATCAACTCCACAATAGTTGTGCAGGAAATTCCATGCACTCCTCCATGCAGTTTGGGCGAGGTCATTAAATTTCTCATCAGCGCACCGTTCGAATAGCGTCAAGTCACTTAAAGCGCTCAGTGACAATGCCAGAATCTCACGAATCAATTCGACTGGCACATGTCCGGTGCAAACCATGTAGGACTCAGCGGGCGCCACAGAATCCGGTGGCATTGATTGACGTTTCCTGAATGCCAATACCATGGTTGCGCCTTTGCGATTGTCACATGGTGGTGATGGACAGATTGAGCTTCTTAAGGGCACGCCCGACCACACGGCAGAGGCAGCATCTTCAGGAAGTACATTGGGTGAGCCTTTATATACAGGTGTCTTGCCTCTGGGTCCTATATCTGGTTTATCAGCATCGGTAACGCTTTTTTCCACGTGTTCGGCACTCGCGTGTTCCAGAAGGCAAAGGTGCGCTCGTCTCAGACGCGCGAGAACGGCAGATTCCCAGGGGTCCGAAGCATACCTTCCCCCAGAAAAACTCTTAACCTTTTTCGCAAGCTCTGACTTGAAGTTCATGAATTTTGCCGGTGTTACCTTGTGATTTAAATGCGACAGAGTGGTATTGCCTATAAGTCCGGCACCTGCTTGCAGTTTGGTCAGATCCTCTGAGCCAAAAATATTGTCGATCTCGGTTCGTCCCTCTTGGGTCCAGCAAATAAGGTCATTCAGTAACAATGTGCCAACATCATGAATATTAAAACCACGACTTTCATATCCGCCTGAGATTGTTGATATGCATCGCGTAGCTTGGTAGCACACGTTTCCAGTGAGTATCGAGCTGTTTATGTCATTGCGATTGCCATTATCGGAGCATAGTACAGCGATTCCGCACAGAGCCTGTGCCAGAAAGAAAAGATCGTATCCGCCATCATTCAGAGCAATTTCCAATCCCCTTATGAAAAGAGAATTCGCATTTTCCGTGACAGCTACGAACTCGGGCGCTTCTGGATCCAAGAGGAGGCGACTTGTTGCAAGGGCATAGGCTCTATCCAATGCGATAGTCGTCATCAATTTGGACGAGAGGTGTACGCTATTGTATGCAAGGCAAGCGACACTATTCAGAATGGTGAGCGCGTTGGCAGAATTTGCGCATTGGGCATGCTTAACATCGACACGAAGGAGATAGGGAAGAATGAGGCTGTATCTTGTCCGCCGCGAAGGATGTTGCGAAATACGATGTAAAATTTCTGATGATGTTCGGTAGGCGCTCATGGCTTCGCTCCTCCTCTCGGAAGGAAGTCGAAGAAGAGAATCGCCGACGGCCTCCCAAGCGAAGGCTCTATCAACCGGGCATTTGTCTTCTTTCCCGATTTCCTCTAAAAGCTGTCTCAGAGCGGTTTGAAATCGGCTCAGGTTTGCGCATGAGGAGGAATCCCGATGAGAAAGCGCTACAAGTTGAAGCGTGCGAAACTTTATCGCAAACGAAGTCGACTTCCCGCTATTCGCCTCTGAGATTCCGATGCTCGCCAGTTCTGATGCTTGGGGAAAGTATCCTTTTGCTATGAGTGCTTCGACCATGCGCATGCGAACGTTAAGCCAAAAGGGTCTGCCGAGCAAAACCAACACGGATGAACCATTCTGGTCGATATCCCCTGTGGTGGACTCGAACAACGAGGTAAACGTTGCAGCTATTGACGAATGACTTTGATGAGCACGATTAGTATTTCAGTCGAGTAACACTGTATGGAACTACAGGAATGCAAACACAAACAAATGTGTGTATATGCCGCCCATTGAACTCCCAATAGGACCACTCCCAGACCGAATGGTTTCAGCAAACTGACGGGTACATATCGCATTACTCACCAGCGGATGGCAGTATCGAAGTTGCCTCTCAAAGAGTGAGATTCAGCCGTCAAATAGAAGGCGCGGAGAAGCATTTCGACCGACCCACTGGTAACGCTGATCCCGCTTCGTGCCTTTTTCTCAGGCTGAAGCTCTGAAATAGTTTTACCCAGTATTGAGTCTATCCGCTGCAGCAAGTACGCGATCAAAGCTCCCACATCTCCAATTTTTCTCAAAGCATTGGGACTTGGCCTGAAACTGCCCAGACCGACGGTTGGATTCCAAATACCGTCACGTGAGCTCGAGAAGCGCAAGCGGGCACCAGACCCTGAGGGTAGCATATCCTCATCCCCATGGTCCTTTGAGGAATCATAAAATGACTTCGCGTGAGTAACGGACGCAACGTCCGTTCCTTCGTGCCTGAATCCAGACTCCTTCGGTGCTGGTTGGGACTCTACATCACTCATGCGGTCGGGTTCCTTTTCCATCCAAATGGGACCGTCCCGGTATTCTTCTTTTTCGACCGGTCTTTCCCTCTCGTTTTCTCTCGGCGTTTCCGAGACTTTCTCATGTAGTCTGAGTATACCAGACGACATGGAACATGAACTCGGATCTTCTGCTCCGGCTAGGCGTAAGAACCCAACAATAAGCTTGCATCTAGCAACTTCATACTCCCGAGAAACAGCTTTGCCATAGAAACCAGCGAGACGCTCTGGTAATTGGTGATCCGCGAGATATCGTAGCGCTTGCGTATTCATGGGGTCGCCGATGGGTGCGAGATTGATAAACTTGTCCGCCTGAGTAGGGGGCAAGAAGACGGCTTGTCCAAAAGCACGGCGGTCAATCGACAGCAATGCTCGACCCTGCGGGATCGTCAGTAACAGCTCTATTGATTCTGAGATAAGACCCAGACCCAATAAAGCATCGCATTTGACCATTCGCGACATCGCAACATGCTCTGACGATGCTAAAATGCTTGAGGCGACATGCTCCATGAGGGCAGCAATAATCAGTACATCATTCATCCCCCCAACACTAAGACGATTGCGAGCGGTAATCGTCAGACCTGCCCAAAGTATCGATGGATTCGATCGATATTTGTCATCGAATAGGTCCAGTGATGGGAAGACCGTGCAAGGGATATAGTCGCAAAATCCAAGAGGGTCGAGAGGATGTGGTAGAGTGCCTTTCAACGGGGCGATGAAAAGCCGTGTGGCGAGATCGGCTAATTCGTCTCGCTTATCAATATCATTTGATCGGTAGCCGACATGGCAAAGCTTTATTACGGCCATACCAGCAAGGAAACAATTTCTGACACCGCCAAGAAGAGCAAGTAGATCAGGACCACTAACTATTTTCTCTTTTGAGAAAATCGATTTCCAATTCCCAACCGCATGGTCGCGACGGAAAAGGGTATCTGCGCACTTGGACCAATATACGATCGCCCCCTCGAAATCGCCATATGCGTAAAGTATATCTCCGTGCTCCTGACAAGCCATGGCTGCAATGTCGTTCGCATTCCGCGACTTTGCAATATGAAACGCTTCCTCGTAAGCCTCGGTCGTCAATAACAAAGATGCCGTGACGGACTTGTCCTTTTCCAGTCCTGTTCTGGGGAATTTTCGCCTGACCAGTTCCGCAAGAAGTTTTGCATGGAAACCACGTGCTGCGATCAAAAAGTCCATGAGGGTTTTGGGCCTCGTCATTGGGGGATGACGGATGGCTGTTGGAGCTCTAGCCTCTCTCAATCGTATCTGCTCTCTTGCGGAATCGAGAATAGGGCAGAGCATTGTGTAATAGACGTTATTGAATATCTTATCGAATCTGTCCGAAAACTGTAGCAGTCTATGCGGTTGCTTCCCGGCCGCCATCGCCTCAACAGTGAAAAGCAAAAATTGTGCACAAAATCGTAAATCCAGAAGCGTAGACTGTACCTCGCCGTACCGATCGACCCATCCCGCTACAAATTGAAATGATTCGAGTTCTCGCAGGGTACTGAACGGGATTGGCGATTGAGGCAAACTATACTGAGCAGCCTTGAAGCCAACGCCTTCTTTATTTGTTTGCAACGATATTGGGCGCTCCCGGGCAATGTCAAAAAGATCTTCATCGTCGTCGGCGCGTTCCACCTTGACCCCGCAGAGCATATCAAGTATAACGGTGCCTGCCACATGGACGGCTCGCCAAAGGTGATGGCGATTAAAATCGGAACCGACTATAAAGCCCCTGTGCATTAATGTCAAAAGGGCGGAAAACAGTTGTTGAACGGCCGCCGTAACTTGCAACCAATGTCCAATTCGAGAAGCGATAACCGCTGACTGTACGAGTGACTGAATACCCTCTAAGAGTAACCGGGTCATTTCTGGCATTGTCCCTGCTGTGCCTTGCGCCGTACTTTTGCTTGCTGGCGGGGTTGCCGTTTGTCCCGGAGCATTTCCTGGAATCGGAACCGCTATCCCAGCCGATGATACATCAGTTTCCGAAAAGGGTTTGAATTCTTTCATCAAAATTTTACCACATCTCCGCAATTCAAACCATTCGGGGTCAAATAAGCTAATTTCCACTTCCTTTTTGCCCGCTGCAACGGACTCTCTTCGAACATGTGCGAGGCACGCTTGCCCGTGAGTGAGTGCGAGAGCGCTTCTCCAGGGCGCCTCAAAAGCAATTACAGCTCGGAGACGTCGAATGTAACGTCTTTGTTTCCATGTCGTAGATAAAACAACATCAAGGATTCGGGCCGCATGATCCCTTCGCTCGCGCTCGGCTGGTAATAAACCGAATAGGAATGCGTTCCGCGCAGCCGCGCGACGTCTCTTCAAATTGGCTTGTTTGAGATCCCTCTGATACTTCGCATCATCTCGAGCCTCTTGATCATCTCCTATTCGCCTTATCCTATCGCGACTCAAACTCTCACGGCTGATTTCACGATCGCTCCCCAGACTTTCGGTCAAAACCTTATCAGAGTTTTCTATTTGATTAGAAGGCTCGTGAGGAGCGCCGGTGACACTTTCACGTCGAGGCACAGGGGCTACCGAAGCTGAGTCATCGACTGTCGCTTTTGTATTGGACGTCTCGTCATACGAAGTGCCTCTACGAAGTCTGTCGCGCTCATGAGTCGACCGATCCCGACTTCGGCCACGCAATTGAGAAGATGGGCGCGATATATCCTCCGATTTCGTTATATTGTCTCCGGATATGCTATGCTTTGTAACCGAACCAGCAGGAGAACGACTGCGATTTCTTTCAGTTGAGGGAGAGCGCGATCGCCGCTTGGAATCACTGGACCTTGATCGACGTGGACTGTCGGAGAAGAGTCGCGAGGGATCTGACGTTGTACGGAAGACCTTTGGATGAAATCCCGGTTTCGGGACTCCGAAGATGCGCGGCCTTCGACGTAAAAAATGATCAGTCTAGATTGAAGATCCTCACGCACATATGACTTTGAAATAATTTTGGGCCACTCACCTCGATTTCCCTCTAGAACGGATAACGCCCGTAAATAACAATGCTGTCTTCTTGTCCGAAAACATAGCTCTGCGTCTCCTCCGGAGCTTTGAATTATCTCTCCACCCGCCATATTCATCCCAGCCGATCGAATCGAATGATAAAAGACACGTATTCCTTCTATCTAGCCACTCCATCGCATCTGTAGCGATGCGAAGAGCTGTATCTGGTAAGTTTACCACTTCAAACGTATACGCCACTACGCGCGCGCACAGCTCAGCGAAGCGCGGATTCTTCCGAAAACGAAGGAGATCAGTCGCGACTGCGTCAGCTCCTATTTGCGCAAGGACTGTGTAGATATCCTTCAATGTAGTTTGCGTTTCTAAGCAGCGGCGAGACTGGATCAAACCGGTTATAGGATCGGGCACCCCAACTGGTACAGCGGAGGTTTGAGGAGGCGCCACTGTATTTAGGACCAACGTCGACATAGAGCTAGCTTGTGCTGTGACAAGAATATAATCTAGATACTCGCAAAGATGATCAACTCTTCTCCGCCGCTCTTCATCATATCCTTTAGCGGGTCGAGAAGATACAGAAAGAATGGCATGATACGCAAAGTCCGCAAGGTTTGGAAGTGTCACTCGTTTCTTTACGGCACGCGCAGCAGCTCGCGAGAGCCTATGGACGAATCCGATCCACTCATATTCAAGGGTGGGAGAGTTCTTGATACGAAGGTCCAAGGTCGTCATGAAAGAATTGATATGCGACATTGTGGTTTCCGCGAGATGTACTGCCGCTAGAGAACTATTCGGACTTCGATTCGAAAGAAGACGAGTGACAAGGTGAAACGTTATTGGAACCAGATATTCGCTAATGACTTGCGTTCGTTCGTCGTTAGCGGAGGCAGAGGCTCTGAGCAGCGCCGAATGGGTTGCTAAGAGCACATGCATGGTAGCAAGAAGGGGTGGAGGAAGTGCGCATGGTGTGGGATATGACGGACATTGGTCCAAGTTCAAAAGAGGCGCTACATATTGTACGGATTTGATGGCGGACAGAAGGAGGAGCTCTGGATCGGATATTTTTAAGCTGAGGTCCAACGCTAGGAGAAGGTCCCTGCAGGAGCGAAGCCTCAACATTTGCGACGCTAGGATGTTTCTGCAACCTATAGCGTCGGACGTGACACTCGCTTCGGTAGACTGAAATCGCCTATCCACCGAGGAATGAATAGATTGAATGAATGTGCGCAAAATAGGTCTTGGTGCCACAGTGACGGCGGCTTTGAAATCGTGGTGCAATAATAAAGCAACATCCCCCGTAGAAGATACGTCTGTAAATAGACGTCGTAGCAGCTCATCCGATGGGACGGATGCTACAAAATGTTTCCACATGATCTCGTGGGCAGTGGCCGCGACGTCTTGGCATCCTGAGTCATGCGCGACCTGGGCAAGATAACCCCAACAGAAAATCAGAGGGAGAGGAAACCCGGTTCTGATAGCCGGGGTCATTTCTCCAATGCCCGAGCCAATCATGTGGCCGGTTTTGGCGTAAGCAGCGACGGCGAACAGGTAGCTTTCGTTTGCTGCTAGACCAGAAACGGTGATCTAAAAGGGGAACGTTGGGGATGAATACTATCTCCATAACACTATGCGATAGGTGTAATCGTTTTCAAATCGCCGTACCTCCATGCTCGCTGTAGCTCGAATGGCCTCTCCGGTTCCCCAGTATTGGATGTCACTAACAGCCACAGTCATTCCTTCTCCGGATTTTTTACAAAATACTTGGTACCAAAATGGTACAACTGCGTTTCCAGATTTATCACGCATGTGATTGGGACGAATGGTAATGGATGATGGGGTCCGCCTCACAAACGAGGGGGGCGGGCATCGAAGTGGGGTTTTGGTGGAATTGAACGGTCTAATGACAGACTCTAAAAGTTGTCGTTCTTCCCGTTCTGCCTTCCGGAGCATTTCTACGGCGTCATTAAGAAGCCTACCGCGCTCTTCCGTGGATAGATTCGGTCCCATTTCGGCATGCACAGACAGCATAATTGCTCGAAGTGCGCAGTTCTCGCCGCAGCTAGCAAGGATTAATTCATTTTTGGGCATTGCCTTGATGAAATCGCGGCGTTGTCGTATGTGTCTTAGACGAAGTGCCTCCTCTTCACTTCTCTGTGACTCTTTGACAGTAAGGGAATGTTGAAGCTTGATGCGCACGCGGAAAAGGGCACTATAAGTGTCGACATGGCAACACGCAAGTTCGCGGAGACATTCCGTCAGATTTGCTTTGCCTAAATCTTGCTCTCTCACTGAGGGATAATCCTTTAAGCCTGGCCCCGCAGGTGTGAAGCTCGTGATGGATGCTAAGACATCCATCATTTGACCAAGCTCAACCCTGCAGTGCATAATCCGATCTGCTAGCTCCTCCAAAACATCTGAAGCTAGAGAATAGCGGCCAATAGCTTCAAGAATAAGAGCGAGTTTACTCCCCACGCATACCCCGAATAGGGGCTCCTGTGTTGGGAACGTGGAATGGAGCATGTGCAGGAATCGCAATACAAGCACAATAGTAGAGTCCATGCTGAGCTTTGCAAACTCCTTAGCTTCTTGAGTGAAATAAAGCTCGCTAATGAGCGGATCAATAAAATTCCAAAGAAGTCGTGCAGCATCGAGGAATAATTTCGGAGATTCCGAAACAAGAGAATCGCTTTCGATGCATTCGCTTAATGCCCTCATCAGCCTGACCGAAGCAGCGTGTGCGTGAGGGCTGAGTGTAAGCCGCTGAGATCTCAAGTCCTCGAACGTCTTTGAAATGTTTTCGACTTTTTCAAAGCCAACCTTACGTTCCAAATGAGAAACTTTGATGAAGCGAATAGCAGATGTGCGAAGGCCGATTTCTCTGGAATATGCAAGGAGGTTGGCCTTCGGATACATTTCATCCAATCCTATTTTTGTCAGAGGCCCAGATAGCAGCTGCGTAATAATTTCGAAATGCTGCCATTGACGATATCGAAATAGCTGCCTCGTGAAACTGACCACGTCGATCAAGTTAAATTCTTCTATGCGGCGTTCGTTCACGCTGGTTAGGTCTTCCGTCTGAGACCACACCGTTTTCCTCGAGTCGGCAGCTAGTAATTTGGAGGCTAGAGCCTCGTCGATGGTCACTTCTGAATCCGAAATCAAAAGGATGAATCCAATGTCCAGCAGTTTGTAAGTTACGTAATTTTTAGCGATGAAAAGAGTGCTCCGTTCAGAGTCCTCATAGAATAAATCGGTGTGAGGCCCCGACAATGAGCTAAGACCCTCGACGATTGCTCTTAAACGATCCCGGTCGGTACTAAACGATAAGAGCATCCTCAGGATAGCTGAAACTGTAGATGCTTTCGCCTGTGCATCCTCGTTTTCTTCTGGGGCCGGCGGACGTGCTCTAACTTTAGCTCCTGGCTTAGTTTTGGACGTTTTACCCAAGAATGCTGCATGTGCCATTGCTGCCTCGCCGTGTGAGCCATTATCTGCAGAGTTCAACTCATCTACCAGAACCTTGTAAACGGGTTCTTCTCGGTCCTGGGCAGATATTCGATTGATGACCCTAACTAGGAGATGTTTCATGTTCTTCCGAGCTTCGTTCAATAAAAACAAGTTCCTTTCATTGAACTTTAGGGCGAAACGCGAGTTTGTGTTCATGCCACCACGAACTTCTTCCGCGCCGGTCTGGCAATCTTTCGCCTTATTCTTGTGAGGACTCGACGGGTTTTCCGAGTCGCGTGATTCCTTCCCGGAGCTATGATAGTCAGAAGCCGAAATTTTGTTTGATGTTTGAGCTCCATCCGAGGGAAGCGGTGTCATATTTCCTGCTATGTTACCCGACGCGATTCTACGGACCTCGCACGAGAACAACGCGAAGTCGAAGCGCCGCATAGCTAACGTGATGTTTTTCTGATCAATAGTATTTGACAGTGCATTCTTTGACGCTGACCGTTGAAGTTCA
>KZ994531.1:0-11117 GCA_003614705.1 Blyttiomyces helicus | reverse complement strand
AGCATGTCTTGTTCGCACGTCTTGAAATGCTTGATGCGGCCTTCAAGCGACTTGGCCGAGTCACCGGTCCATGCACGCACACAGCAAGGGCAGCGGGGAAGCGACGCGAGGGAGTTTTGGGGATCCGGGGGAGCGGGCAGGTCCGACGCAACGGCAGGTCTGGGGCGCGCAGCAGCCGGCTTCTTGGAGCTGTGCTGGAACACCAGCTGTTGCTCCAGTGTTTCGTCAAGACACCGATTCATGTGCTGCTCTCGTCGTATTGTCGTGTACCGCGTAATGTCCTTCCCGCAAAGAGAACAGAAGCAAAGGTCGCCCATTCCGCAGTCGACGGCGGGACCGGAGGACGATGATGATTCAGCCATCGAGACAGGTTCAGAAAAGGGTAAAGGTGCACGCCCGGGCATGGCATCGCGAGAAGGACCTGCAACAGGGTGTGGCGGGAGCGGAGCGTCCAGGCAGCGATTCACATGGGTCTCGGCCGCATCCAATATCTCTCCCAATGCAATCCCACATATCGGACAGCGCGCAGAATCCGAGCTTCTTCCTGGCGCGGAAAGTATCGGCGCGGACGGGCGGCGGTGAGGGATCTGCGGAGCGGGCACCGAAGTGATCGATGGAGAGATCTCCGCGACATGCGGGCCGCACGGCCGCGAATCAGCTTTCGGAGCAGCTTCTTTGGACTCAGACGCCTCCGCCACCGTAAGTGAAGAGGAGAAAGTACCCGGAGCAGCCCCGGCAGGGGCCCCGCACGCCTGACCCTCCAAAGATTGCGCGGGTGCCGTCACGACAGATATCGATGGTGGCGGAGGAAACTCCCCCTGAGGACTGAGCGACCTTCTCTTTCGCCTCTCCTGGCCCGCTTTCAGCTCCGCGAGCGGCGGACCGCGTTTCCGCCCCGACAGGTCACTCGCAGGAGCCGCGGACTGGGTTGATCCGGGCTCGGGATCTGGGCCACGAGCAGTCCGATCAGAAGCGGCGGGTTGCGACTTCTTCTTCCAGACGGGAGACGTCTCTTGCGGCTCGAGATGGTCCTTTGGAGTGGAAGAGGGCTGTTTCGCGGGCTTGAGTACTGCGGGCATGTTCAAAATTCGCTTTTCCGACACTGTGTTTTTGGCGAACGAAGAGGCGGCAACGGGCTTTGGGTCCGAGTTTTTTTGGGCGGCCTTCAGACGAGAGCGGGCGGGTTGCGGTGGAAGTGGGGCAAAGTCGTCGGAGTCGGAGTCGTCGATCATGTTTTGGTGGTTTGCTTGTTGTCGGGCGAAGGTTGGCGAAGGCGGCAATTGAATGAGCTGTCGGAGTTGGGAGTTTGGAGTTCCTCTTCTCAGACGGCAGACGAAGGCCGATTCAATTTAAATTTAGGGTATTTTTGCAAAATACCCTAAATTTAAATTGAATCCGATTGGCAAACATTCGTTTTGCAAAAATGACCAGGATGCAAAATACCCTTAAATTAATTTCCCGTTGGCTCCGTGAGAAAGGGAGTCGAAACTCACCTCGGCGAACACGACAGAGCCCGAAGGATGACGGCTGCAGGCAGAGATAGAGCGATGAAGAGATAATCAGCGAGGCACATGTCGACGACTTTGAAGAACAAACAAACACATATATCACATACAGCTATAGGACAAAGAGGAAAGGCTCATGGGGGGTTGGGGATGGGGATACATTAGGCGGTGGAAGGTGCGGGCCTGTAGCCTTCCCCGGACTATGGAAAGGCCGCAGGAGGGGAAGGCCTTAAGCCGACCCCCCACCTTCTGCAAAGATCGCCGCTCCACTTCTTCGTCAACTTCCTCCTCCTCCTCCTCCTCCGCCAACCCCACTTTCTCCTCACCGCCATCTCCCTCGCCCTCGCGGCGTTGCTGGGGTTTCCGCCCCGACAGGCCACTCGCAGGAGCCGCGGCCTGGGTTGATGCGGGCTCGGGATCTGAGCCACGGGCAGTGTGATCAGAAGCGGCGGTTTGCGACTTCTTCCAGAAGCGAGACGTCGGACTGCGAGGGCTTTTGTGCGGGCTTGAGTACTGCGGGCATGTTCAAAATCTATTGAAATGGACACCAAGAAAAATCGTTTATACACGGCACATTTTTCCTATATTATCATCATTCCTCAGGCACAACAGTGCCAGCAGCCTGGCCGCCGGTGGCGCCGGTTGCGAGGTCCTTCTTCGCGCGAGAAACAAGCAGGCGCATGTCGACGTATCCGCCAAACAAGAAAAGAGAGAAAAGAAGAATGGCTGGAAGTAGCTCAAACCTGGCCCAGAAAAACAGCCACGCCATCGACACTTTCTTCTCTGAACTTGACTTCAAGGAGAACGGCCAGACCCAGGCCCGACGGTATGAAAGCGAACATGCCGCTGGCTTTTGAGACTGTCTTGATACTCTTCGAGAACAGACTGGTTGCCGACGTAGACGCAGACGGGCGTGCAGCCGAGGTGGATTGGGGGCTCTCCTCCCCGCCTTGAAACGTGTGTCAAAGTCTGCTGATCGACAAGGTGGTGCCTACTTCGGGAAACCGGGAGGTTGCGAGCCAGTGCGGATATCCGGCGCCTTCCACCTTCTCTGGCTTCTATCGCCTCAATGCGCCTGTCCCAATCTCCTAGAGTCGCTGGCGGCCTCTATGTAAGTGGCGTGAGTATGGGGTAGCGTTGGTGGGGGTTGATCTGTGCTCTTGGTGCTGGGCGCTGAGACGTGGAGACACGAGCAGACCAGTTGGGATTCCATCGAGGAAGGGAGGGGGATTAGGGAGGCAAAACGCTTCACGATCGGGCCGTGAACCATGGAGAGGACGTCATGAGACTATTCTAAGCTCACTCTGACTCATTGCACTTTTGCAGTGCCGCATCGCAGCTAAGCTTGGCTCAGCGCACCGCGGAGCAAGAGCGCAGGGCCGACATCACGGGTTAGGGGGCAATGGGTTAGTCGGACATCGAGCGACGCAGCGTTCGCAGGGATCAACGCACGAACAGGGTAGATGCTGGGGTTGGGGTGGAGTGGCGGTGGGCGAAGGAGTTACAGCTTATTGCCCGTTGACCCTTTTCTCGAAGACTGTGGAATGAATCGAGAGGCGCGAGACGCTGCGAGGCGCGCTTCCAGGCGCGTTTCTAAAACAGCTTCCGCCTCTTCTTTGATTCTTTCCTACCCTGCACCACCCCCACCCAGTGTTTTTGAAACGGAGATATTTTACTTTTTCCGTGCACGCGTCAAGCTCCCGCAGCATCTTGCCTCGATGTGGGTGGCATTGTGCGGGTGGCTTCAGCCGATACCTCTGGAAGTTACATGATTTGGCTGCTAAATATCTGACCAAGCTCGGACATTGCCAATCGGACGATTGGCAGAGGAGTGTTCTTTTGCTTGTTATGCATCCGTCCTGGTTCCCAGAGGCTGGTTGTCGGAAGCTCGAGGGATTCTGTTGCAGGTGACTTTGATGGAAGAATAGAACTCCTAACTCCTCTGTCGTCAGCTTATTGGAGGCGTTGCGGGCAGCTTTTCTTCCTGCTTCGATCACAAAAACCATCCTTGGACGATTACGGCCCGGCCCTACGAGCGAACCCGATGATGTCCATGACGAAAGTTTGGGGAGGGTCAGGAATGTCTTCTCGCCAGGTAAAGACAGCACTAGAGGGTGGACTTCAAGCAGAGGGGCCGAATGGTCTGTATATTTTCGATATGCTACCCATCATCATGGGAATCATATGCGTAGAAGATCCTCGCGAGTCGCGTGCTTTCTTGTCATTCTTCCCAGAAGGAAGCGAGGTGGGCAGGGGCGTGGTGAGGAGAGTCTAGAACATGTGAGGCAACCAGAAGGACAGGAGGAGAGCAGAGGAGCAAAGAAAGGGCGATGTTCTTCTCCTGATCATGCCAGTTTTAATTTAACTTGAATGAACTAATTATTGCTCAACTTTGCGACGCGGTGATCAGCTGAAAGGCGTCGCGGTCCGTCTGCGTCGGAAAGCTGGAAGCTGCTGAAAAGCCGCGAGGGTATTCTCCCTCCTCCCCGCCCGCAATGCCCGCAACAGACTCAACCCAGCACACCCTCGCCCGCCTCATACACCTATTCCCAACAGTCGACATCGGCGTGCTCTCCTCAGCACTCGAATCATCCTCCGGCGACCTGGACGACGCAATCTCAATCATACGGCGCATCGCCTCAAGCGGAACTCCAGATACCGCTGACCCCGTCGTCGCTGCAAGGCCGCGTCCGGTCGGTTCCGCGAGGCAAAGGGAGTCGAAGCTCACCTTGGAGAGAGAAGACGACAGAGTCCGAAGGATGTCGGCTGATGAGCCCGATGCTGCCGTCTCAAGGAGGGGTGGGATGCCTGATGAGGAGGCATTGGCGAGGAGTATTGCTTTGGAAAATCAGCGGTCGTCGCGAAAGTAGGTCTTGGGATTGGAATGACTTTTTGGAAAATACGCCGGGTGGAGCTTGAGAGCGGCAAGTCGGTACCCGATGGCCCATCCACTTGCTGTCACGGTCCCAGATCGGTATCTCCTAGTTTTCATGCGAGATTCACTAAACTCCTCCCTCTCCTGCCCGCACCACCCTTCCAACCAGAATTATGTCCGACTATACCATTCCCAGCGGACGACCCGCCAGCGCGCTCCGGTCCCAGCTCTCCCCCGCGCGCTCCGAAGGCGCCTTGCATACCGTGAGCGTACCATCGCAGGCTCCGATCGTGACCCCACGCGAAGCCGACATGGTCAAGAGCCATGACAGCCTCGCGCACGCCGAGCTTCTTTCGGATCATAAGAGCCTTAGTAGGACTGACGGCATCAATGATCTCAGTCCGGAGGATTACGATCTGGGGGATCCTAGGAGAGCGAAACTGGAGGCTGACATTTTGAGGCGAGAGGTGAGTGGTGGAGAATTGGGTGTTGATAAGGAATAGGGGGTGATTTGGGAGCGCTGGGGGAGATGGGCAATCGATCGTAGGTTTTTTTATCTTCGATTCGCAAACCGCGTTTGAAATCCTCATTCCGAGTCCGCCGAACTCCTTCTAATAGGCTGCTTCGAGAAAGGCGGGCTTGAAAGGCGGAGTCTCGGCCTCGGCGAACATGTCGACCAATCTGGTCCAGGATGATGTCTCTTTGCATATGGGCTCAGAGCCAGAACCTGAGGAAGAACCGGAAGACGAAGAAGATAACCATGAGGACGACGAGGACGATGAAGACGAGGAGGAGGAGGAAGAGGAAGAGGAGGAGGAAGAGGAGGAGGATGATAATCGGAGGTACAGTAGGCCTCTCGCGGCATTGACTCCCCGGACTGGAGTCAGAAGTGAGGCCGCGTTTTTTATTACATGTATCAACTTCTTAAAACTGTTCCGCACGCCTTTTCTTTCATCTATCCAGCAATCCTATCTTCCCGACGACCACTTCGGCCGAAGCTACAGTCAAAATGCAGATGCAGGAGCTTTTCACCTTCGTCTCAACGTACCAGCCCGAGACGCTCGAGCTCTCGTCCGAGCTCAAATGTTTCATTCCCGAATTCATCCCCGCCATCGGCGATATCGATCCGATGATCAAGGTGGGCACCTGCGAAGAGTAGCAGGAACGGCGCAGAGTGGCACGAGATCTGCAATTTTTTTTGCCAGTTCGGGTGGGGGAGGGGTCGGTGGAGGATTATGCGATGGAGGTACAAACGGTGACGCTGAGCAACGTTCGTTTTCGCAGATCCCTCCCCCGTCGTATTTCCCCGACGATAAAAATCCCGTCAATATCGAGGAGATGCCGTTTCTCGGCCTGGTCGTGCTGGACGAGCCTTCGACCAAACAGTCCGAGCCTGCAGGTCAGAGCACGAGGTAACTCCTATTTCCCACTCATACACATGCGCGCTCATACGCTGTCCTCCATGCAATACGCAGTCCTCGATCTGCAGCTCCGCGCGCTGCACAAAAGCACAAAGACGCCGGCGATCCAGCAGGTTCGCTCGATCCAACTCTCGACCGGGATGAGCGCGTCTTCGATGTCGACGTCCACGGGTCAGAAGGCCCTTGCTCAGTGGGTCGAGAGTGTTCGCGACTATAATTCCCATAAGCCGCCAGACAGGGTTGAGTATTCGAAGAGGATGCCTGATATTGAGCAGCTGATGGCTGAGTGGCCGCCTGAGATCGATCGAACGCTGACGGATGGCGAGGTAAGAGTTCGAGAAGGGCGGGGGCGGGGGCGGGGCGGGATATCGGGCCAAAGAGGCAAATGGGTGGATCAAGGTGGCAAAATATTCAAAGAACCAAATCCTCCAACCTCATCTTTACATTGCGACGCGCATTTCAGATAAACCTCCCCTCAGCCGAGATCGACCTCTCTCTCCCCGACTACTCGCGGCTCATCTGCAACATCCTCGACATCCCCGTCTACCACACGCAGGAAACAGCGGCGAACACACTCCGCAGTGCGCGCGACGCGAAAACAAAAGGGCCGCGTCTAAAAACGTCGCGGCACGCGCACGTCGAGTCGCTCCACGTTTTGTTCACGCTCTACTCCGAGTTCAAGAACTCGCAGCACTTTGGAAGAGGGTTTGAGAGGGATGGGGCGGTGGGTGGTGGTGTCGGTGTCGGTGTCGGCGGAACGGGTTCGGGAACGGTCGCAGGTGGTGGAGCCGGCGGTGGTGGAGAGTTTGGAGCCGGGGATATTTTGAAGCTGTGGTGAAAGGCAGCAGATATTCAGCAGGCACGACCGACCGACCGCGTATGTTCTTCGGGTCGGGGCACGCATTTGAGGACTGATGATATTTTGTCGAAGAGCTTGCCTCTTTGTGTGAAGACACGGATAGAGGCGAGTAGCTGAAGGAGAAAAGAAAAGAGAAATCCCTCCCGTTCCGCACCCGTTTAGTGTTGCCTCGAAATGGCGGATGAAGCTGTGTTGTAAAGGATTCGGTCACTTCCAGAGACAGCAGGACAGCAGGACTGTGAGGCAAGGAAAAGATTTTCGAGGGTCGGTTGGGTGCCCAGAGGCACGAATTTCAGTATGAGGTGCGCTTGGAACCCTAACGCCGGGGCGCGCGCCAGGCGCCCGCTCATGTTCACAACACTTGTCGCGTCAGACCTCTCATCTCCCCCAAACTCCTTCTCCCCGCTCCCGACAGGGCAATCTCTTCTTCACTGACCAACCCCCGTCAGAGCCGCTCTCCGGAGCCAAAGCTGCCACAATGGTCTTCACCCACTTCGCCACAAGGCACATCAAGTACCCGCACAAGCCAGAAAAGGCGAGGAAAATACTCGAGACAAGAAACAAGGAAAAAAGAAAAAGAAACGTTTGTATACTGTCTCTTCTCAACGGACTGTAGCTCCCCTGCGTGCTGGACCCGAGAGTACCTTTCCTCCTAACTGACTGCTATCCTCTCGAAACTACCCGCCAGTTGAGAGAAAGAGACGTGCCGCCCAACTCGCCCGCACAAGGATCGAAGCCGCAAACGGCAACCCAGCTGCGAGCGCCGAACTGCAACAACTCGGCGACTCTGGAAAATCCCGCTCGCCCTCAAGCTCAGGCTGGTCAGAGCTGTCCGGTTACTGCTCGCCCGACGGCGCGCACACCGTTGAATACGTCGGCCGCGCCCCCTCGCCCAAAAATGCATTTGCTCAAGCTGCCCGCGTTCGCGCGACAGGTCCAAGATCCGCAGGAAGCGCAAATTCGCCCCGCGAAACGATGCTGACCTCATCGAGGGCCCGCATAAGCCAATTAACACCTGCCCTTGCGAACCGTGCTTTTTGTTCCGCTACAGAGACCAGCCCCGCGGTCGCACGCTCCATCGCGTGAGGAGACGCGGGAACACTTGCTGCTGCCCGAAATGCAAAGGCCCGTCTTTTTCTGCCCTCGCCGATTATCCCGCGTTCTTGCAACTGCGAGCGATGCTTGTCTCGGAAGAACCCGTATCGTCTGCTGCGCGGGCCTGGCTCGGACGTTCCGTCTCCGGGGATGCTGCGTCCCACGTCTCGTTCGCCGTCGCCTCGGGAGCCATCGCCTCGCCGGTCGATTTCTCGTTCCCAGTCGAGGTCGCGTCGCCGGTCGAGGTCGCGATCGTCTCCCCAGTCGCGGTCGCAGCGTCGGTCGTGGTCGCAGCGTCGGTCGTGGTCGCAGCGTCGGTCGTGGTCGCAACCTCGGTGGAGGGTGTCTCGCCAGGGAGCTTATACCTGCTCCTGTTCCTTACCGTCGCGTGGATCAAGAAGGACGAGACGAGCCTGCTCCCGTTCGGTAATGTCGGAAATAGGGCGTCTAATGACTCCTATGGCCGAACCCCTCGATTCAGCGGACGTTCGCGATCCCCTCGCCGTTCGAGGAGTCCGCCGTCGAGGGCGGGGAGAATTGGAGGGGCGTCGGCTCGTCGGGGAGGGTCACGCCGCCGCTCCCCCTCTAGCCGATCGCGGAGCCCGCCGTCAAGATCGGGCAGAAATGGAAACGTGCAAGATCGTCCGAGAAGGTCGTGCAGCCGCTCATACCGCTCGCGGTCTCGCTCGCGGAGCCCGCCTTCTGGAGGAGAGAGAGTCGGTCACGCGGGAGATTGTCCGGAACGGTCACGCAGTCGCTCCTAAAGCCGTTCGCGCAGCCCGCCGTCAGAAGCGGGCAGCAAGGGAAAGGAGCCAGCTTTTGGAAGGTGGACACGCCGCCGGTCTACGAGCCGCGGCGGCTCGCGGAGCCCGCCATCGCGAGCGAGCAGAAACAGTGCGCCAGCTTATCGGGGGCGCTCACCCAGCCGCTCACCGAGGGTCGACTGCCTATACAGCCCGCGGTCGGGATAGAGCAGAAAGGGAAATGCGCCTGCTCATCGTGGGCGGGCGCGTAGCCGCTCGCCGAGCTACGACCGTTCGCGGAGCCAGCCATTGAGAGGGGACGAATACGGACATGCGGGTTCGTCGCGGGCCCCGAGATCTGGCTACGGCATTCGTCCTCGGCCTCCGCGGGAAATTTGCGAGACTTTTGGGTATTCCCGTAACGATGAATACCCGCCTATTTCACGCAGACGATCATCTGACTACTCCTCGGGAAGGTCTCGGCCGGGACGTGGGTACTCGAGAGGTTCTTCCAGAAGCCATCGTGCTGTGGACGATATGATGGACTATGAAGAAGATCGAGCCGCCGTACCTCCCGCCGTAACTCTACGAGGTCCGACAACACCGCGCATGCCGAAGATCATCTTTCCGACGACGCTATGGAGGAACACTACGCCAACCCTACCCAATACCAGAACTATCACCACCGCGGGTCCGATGAGAGCTACGCTGATACCGATTTTGGCTACGGAGGACGCTACGACCACGAAAGCGACGGCTACTCTACCTACAACCAGTTCACTTGTGCCGGACAACTGGAGGAGGAAGAAGCGTCCCGCAAGCGTAGGCGCTTCTCGCCTATCTCGAAATACGCGAGGAAGGCTGGTATCGGCGACGGCATGGCCGGGCCACCGTCGCATGGATCAAATGAGGAGGATGGTGCGGGTGCGTTAGCGTGCTCCTTGTTTCGCAAGGATCCAGAGGAAAGGAATCGATGGCTCTACAAGCGTCGGAAGCCTCAACCGCCGGAGCCCCCAAAGCCGCCGCCGTTCCCGCACCAGAAGAAAAAGTCACTCGGAACCGCGCAGAAGCGTAAAGCGCGTAAGGACCGGGGTTTGATGAAGAGGCGACCGGCTGCGCTCGCTGCGGCGGAGCTCAAGGCGAAGGAGGAAGCCCCTGTACGCGCGCTGCTGCCGCCCCTGCCAATTCTCGCGAACCTCCCGATTGAAATTTTGATTAGGATCATGTCGCACGCAACAATCGGCACGGTCTACCGGTTCCTCCAGCTCTCGACCGGCTGGCTGAAAGGCATCTTTAACTTTTGCCTGCAGCAGAGGAAAGGCTTTGTTTGCTGGCGCAACCTCGACTTCCGCGTCGGACGGCGCGCAAAAAAGCTCACGCGGGAAGCTCTACTCGACATCGTTACCCGGGCCAAGCATTCCGTCGAGTCGATCTCGCTCGCCCGGAAGGGCCTGTTCACTGCTATCACGCCCCCGGCCATGGCGAAGATCATCCTTGACTGCCACAACTTGAGGACGCTCGACCTGTCGAACTGCGGCAAGGTCGTCGACACTCAGCTTAACTTCCGCCAGTTCATGACACAAGCGCACCGCCAGTCTCCCGGCACCCTCCAACGCCTCAATCTAAACAACTGCTCGAGCCTCACCCGCGGCAGCATCTTCCCCATCCTCTCCCGCTTCCCATTCCTCACCTCCCTCTACCTCTCCGGATGCAAAGGCCTCAACTCCCAATCCTAGCGCCAGCTCCCCTCCCTCGTGACACAGCTCCGCTACCTGACCGTGACGAGGTGCGTCTACTTCGACGACCAGAGCTTCTCGCGCGTCTTCGAGGTCTGCCACCACCTCGAGCACTTCGACGCATCCTTCACCCGCGTCACGAACCTCGGCCTCGCCGGCGCGATGCTCCCCGTCCGCGCCCGCCACGCCTCCGTCACCGCTCCTCCCGCTTGCATGGGCCTCCGCATCCTCGTCCTCTTCGGCTGCGCCATCGATATGACGGGGCTCCGCTTCCTCATGGAGCTCCACGAGCTGGAAGAAATCGACATGCTGCGCTGCATCGGGAGGCTCAAGCTCGATGACGTCAAGGACTACCGTCTCTCTATGATGCCCCCCACCACCAGCTGAGGCGCATTCGCTGGGACAACTTCCGCGGAAAATCTTATTCGTGGGAGTACAAGGAGGGTGCGAAGGATTTGGATTATTGAGTGCGGGGTGGAGGGAAGATTGTCGCTTGCGAAGTGGGTATTTGTTTCTATCACTGTCGGTGGTGGGTTGGCCGATAGCCGAATGGATTTTGTTGGGTCGGGCGTAGTGTCCATCATAAAGTGAACCTTTGCTTATGTCCTGACGAACACCATCATGGCGCCGCTCTCCGATGCACTCCCACAAGCCCACAGTCGCGAGCGGGGGAACAACCTCCGCCAGCCCTTCCCCGGGTCCAGCGTGTCCCCCACTAACTCGCAGATGGTTCCGTCGCTTCAGCGCCACTTCCGGAGTTAAGCTACATCACGTGACTTGAAAACATCAGCGGGTTCGATCCCTCCACTCTCCCACCTTCTCATCCCCGGTCAGGTTGCAAAGTCACGATAATGCAGAGTCGATGACGGTAGTGAGGGACGAG
>KZ994530.1:0-10753 GCA_003614705.1 Blyttiomyces helicus | reverse complement strand
CCCCGGACATCATCCTCTAACGTTACGGTCTTCGTATCCGCCCAAACGTAGGCATTATTCCCGCCCTCGAAACCGCCCACGCCATCTACGTCATTTTGGATATTGCGCGCGCTATGTCGCCCGACGAGGACATTGTCCTCTGCCTCAGCGGCCGCGGTGACAAGGACGTCCTGTCCGTCGCCGAAGCCCTCCCTAAGTTCGGCCCGCAAATCGACTGGTGCGTCATTCGGAGAGGCTGGATCTGCTTCGAACCCAACTGTATGGTTTTTTTTTGCGACTAGGAACTCGCCACTTACCTCTCTCTTGATGATACAGGGACCTCCGGTTCGAAGGCGGTCACGGCGACATGAAGATTAAGCCTGAGTAGTTCCATTCTCGTCATCCGCATCCACATCATCTACTCGGCGTCTTAATTGTAGAGCGCTTTTTTTTGCATTTGTTTCATTTGTATCTTTTTTCCTTTGCTTCATCTTATATTTTATTTTTCAAGTATTTTCCGCTGTCCGGAGACGCCTGGGGACGAACAATCGAAGGCAAAGTCGTGAATCACGGCTCTACAGGTGGAATCGTAACTGTTCGCGACTCGCGAGAAACGAGGCCGGGCGCGGCTGCCTTCTCTGCGAATGAAACCGAGTTCACCATGATGAAGTGGGCAAGACCAGTATGATGAGCATGCCTCCGGGGTTCCGAATCGAGGGGCCGTAAACTGGGAGAAGGAGAGAACCGAGTTCGATCGTTTGCACGAATTGTTCAGAGCGGCAACAGATTCAAGGGAGAGGCCAAAAAAATATGGCCAGACAAGGAGCGCGAAGTGGGGCGTAGGAAAAAATGAACGTAGAAACCCAACGACTATCATCGACCAGACCCAGAAGAACAGCTCGCCGTTTCTCGCAATGTCGGCGGCTAGTATGGTGAGAACCCGCTTACTGAAGTATCCATTTTCTTGCAGAGAACCTCCCCATCTCATCGTTTATTTGCGTGCGGGTGCGCTCAATCTCGCCCGCTCCAACTCCTCAGACCTTCCCGACACCGCCGTCCTCGTCCGACTCTGCAACCTCTGCCTCCACTTCCCCCGGCTTAGAAAGCCCTGGTTCCCCTCCTCCGCGGCGCCCGCCCGCTGGCGACTGGGGCGAGCCGCGCGACCCGCGGGAGGTCCCGGCCAGGTCTTCGACACGTATTACCACATCTTTCCCGGCCTCCGGCGCGGATACTTCCTAGATGAGGTCGCTCCGTCCGCGCCCCCTATCGAGGATCCGGCGCCGATCGTGGTCCCAGGGGTGGGGCCCCGCGTTAGCGATTGGGTCTATGTCGCCTGGGAGGGCCACAAGAAAACGGCATTCCAGAAACGAAGGGCAAACCCGGGGTGATGCTCATAACTGAGGTACGAGGGGTGTAGAGGGATGTGCGAGAGCGGGGCAGAACAGCATGCGCGTCTCCGCCGAACAAAATCGCATTCGGCTCTGTGGCTGTGAAACGGGGGCGAAAAGCTGCACCGTAGATATTTGAACGGCTCCATTCTCACTTCTAGATCAACTGGTGCTCATGGAGTTTGGGCATATCGCGGGTCAGACATACTCCTCAGTCGGTGCTCGCCAAGGACGTTGTATGTGACCTCCCACTGTGGCAATGTCAACCCCAACTGTGTGGAGGGCTTTGTTCGTGTATGTAACGGAGAAGCATCACAGTTGTCGAGCAAGGGTGATGTATTTTTTGTGTCGATTTTCTACGACCACCTCAACGGCGCATTGATGGATATACCGCTTGAGTATAAACGGATTGCTCCGGCTGGTGAGTGGTGACCCACTATCCGTTGCCTACGAGGCCAATATCGCTGATGCTGATGCTAACGCTACTGCTGACTTCTCCTTCCCCTCCCAATCCCACCCCTCCTCTCCAGATCCTTCCTTGGTGTCCTCCTGCCCCCTCCTCCCCCCCCCTCCTCACCCTGCGCCTCGTCCCGATTGCTAACCTCTGGGGCTACCCCCTCTCTCGGTCCCGGTCCTTGTGTAGCGCCTCTTCGCAACCCCGTCCGTGCCCAGTCGTAGACATTCCTGGATGGAACGTGAACAGCTTTGATGGAGTCATTTGCTGCTGTAAGCAACCCCGCCGATCGCCAGAGGCAGGTAACATTAACCTTGACCTGGTATTTGGCCTGAGGCCTGATCACCCTTTCTGAGCTACCTTGCGTGTTTCTCCCCGTCTCTGGTGATTACATGTTCCCTGGCATGAGCGTACTCTGTCGACCGCCTTCCGACTCTGAGGACTCCCCCACTGCCTCCGAGACCATCACGGGCCGGACGCGCGTTTACGAGTCGGGGCCGCTGTACGACGTCTTTCTCATTGACGACTACAAAGCCGACCCGGCTGGCGGACGGTGTGCAGTCGTCAGACGGTATCTCCGAGCATCCGACCTGCCCTTCTCTCCGGAAACGGAACACGCAAAGTTCAATGAGCTCTTCCTGTCCGATGAGGCGAGTACGCATAATCTGGAGGACATGAAGACATGGGAGAAGGGCTTTGTTGTCGGGCCGGAGGATGAGGATCGGCAGTTCAATGGAAGCGCAGATGAGGTATGTTTAATGGGAGACCTGAAAGAGCTATAGCAAAGCTGCGAGGATCCAGGTTTGGACAAAAAACGAATGTGCAACGGTGATCTCCCATCACCCCCACCCAGTTTATCATTCGGTATGAGGTCAAGGATGATGTCCTCTGCCCCGTCGCTCCCTTCAAGGTCGACCAGTAAATCAATACTCTTGCCCAGCGAAAATTCCCACTGCGAGGTCTTAGTGTCTTTCTGGTATGACACACTTCATTTGCTGTGCTGAAGAATCTGCACTTACCCTATCCCTGCTCACTGCCGATATCCGCTGACCACTAATCGAATCTCAGCGCCCGGTGCGCCTGTTTATTCTCGCGGCTTGTGAGTGCACCCCTACCCCCGGTGATGTCTACAACCGTCTCATTTGCTCATGGTCTGACCACATTCCTTACTCTTTTCAAAGATACGGGCTTCCTGCTGGTGAAATTCCCCAAGGGGGCCACCACTCGCCCCGACCGACAAGCTGTCCTCTCCCTCCCCAGCAGTCGCTTTTGAGTTGCCTATTCCGGCTCCTGCTTCACTTATCGCAAGTAGCCCATTGCGGCCGGCAGCTTCAGACTGAGTCTCACATGGTCTCACCCCCCCCCCCCCCCCCCCCCCCCCCCCCCCCCCCCCCCCCCCCCCGTCCCGCCCTCCCCGGAGCAGATGCACCGGCATATCTGAGCTCGAGTACGCCTCCTTCGAGTACTTGCCCATGACTGAGGAATGTTTGTGAGTCATGAAGCATATCTTGCCTGGGGGAAACTGGAGAGATTTCATGCACCTCGAAACGTTTCAAGACAACCTGCTAGCGGCATTGCAGGAGAGCCCCACAAGCAATAATGTGAGTTCTAGGTTACCGGTGTCCATCCTTCCGCTTTCTCAACGCATCACTTTTTGAATATCGTTTTCCCCCCAATGGTGGTTTCTAGAAGGATTTTTATGGTCGACTGTGCATGGATTCGTTCTGCAGAACTTTGACGACCACTGTCAGACCTGGAGGAAGGGTAATGTCTTGCGGTTTCGGCACCTGCTCCCTGCTTTGCGCGGGGAATCAGAACAGGAGTTCGCTAACATGCTTCTGTCGTTCTGCACTTCTGCGTCCGCGATCAGACTGGAAGGATAACGCACCCGGTAGAGGACAGGCATCAGTTCGCGAATATGGGCTCTGCCAAGGCAAGGAACACAGCGGGTCCACCGACGGTCCCATTTGCACCAATTTCGTATCTAACTGATAAATGGAACTCTTCCCCACCCACACTTCCCCGCCAGCTTCGAATTTCTCTCGCGTGGTCAGACCCCCGAAGAAGCCTACCAGATGATCGGAAACGCTGTCCCGCCCCCTCTCGCGTACGCTCTCGGCCGCGCGCTCCTCCGCGGCTGGAGCGCCCATGTCATCGAGGCCACTAAGGACCCGTCTGTGGACCTCAACACGCCTTTTCGGATGTGCTGGTGCTGACTCGTCCTCTCCCGCAAGGAAATCAACCGCACAGGCGGACGGCGCCGAGGCCCTGGGTGCCCCTGTACCACAAAGCTTCGAAGAGCCCTCTGAGAGGCAGCGGGCCAGGACTCCTGACTCGGGCCTCTGCTCTCTCTCAAAGCGTCGCTTATTTTTTGTCTTCCTTGCCGCACTGCTTGGACTAATCCAACTCACATCCAGGAAAAATTCCGTCGGCTTGATCCCAAACTTATGCGAGCGCGATGGAGTGGAGCCCCGAGAATGGGGCGGATGCGAGCGGCGATGGATGCTGGCAAGGGATCGGAAAGGATCGCAGAGTATTGCAGCTTCGAGGTACAAGTCTATAGGGGATGGTTGTCAGCTGAATGATAGGGAGGGTCGTAGAGGCAGCAGCACTTGCGTGACTTTGAACGCCCACTTTCGAAACTGCCAAGAGCTGGCGACCTACTTTAAGACGCTTGATGGTGTTATCCTTGTTGACCAGCGCACATCGTCAGGAGTCGCTCCCATTGGTGACAAGAGCAGACTGCAGATGCTTATGGCGGTGGCGGCGGCCCTTCATCGTATTCGAGCATAACAGCATACTTCGATTTAAGGGGGTATGGGACGGGAAATGCCTGAATTAAATTGCTCCTTCCCATCGGAAATCAAGCGAGAGGGACACTCGTCGTTTGCGGAGCCTTTGCCTGCTGATTTTTTTGGCTGATTGTAAAAGGTCAGCAGGCGGGAGGGGACTCCGTGCTCAACGGTTGTGCTTATTCGCTCGTTCCATCGTTCTCCGGTAACCTCACCCAAGACATGTGCTCAACTGCTCATCAGTCGGGACGATGACGTCGCCAAAGCCCTGCCCAAGTTCGGCCCGCCTATGTCGCGACTGCGTTTAGAGAAAATACTTGATCTGCTTCGAACCCAACTGTCTGCTTTTTTTCGCGACGAAGGAACTCACCACTTACCTCCCTTCTGATGATACAGGGACCTCCGGTTCGAAGGCGGTCACGGCGACATGCGGATGAAGTCGGAGTAGTGCCGATCATTCTTTCATCCGTATCCACACCATTTCCTCGGCGAATCACTTTCAGACCACTTTTTTGTGCATTTGTTTCATTTGCATCTTTTTTCTTTGTTTCGTTCATCTTATATTTTATTTTTCAGCCATGACAGGAGACTGGGGTGATTCCTCCACATGATATCGAATACGCAGTTCAACTGTTCGTTGCTCATCCCCCACCCCGCCAATTAGGAAGAAAAGACGAAGAAACCACTGCGGGAAAGTATTTCGGAGACATTCAAAGCGTCTCTCGCTCTCAAGATATCGTCTGCAGGTAAACAAGTTGAGCGATCGAGGAGGTGGACCAGCACGCGCCAGCGGGGGATCTGGGAGGGAAAATTGTAAGCAGCTGCGTAAGGTGAGAGAAAACGAAACCGACCAATGCGGCCGGTGAGGATGCCACCATTGCCCTCCCAGCCCATGCCGACGATGTGGTTGGATGCATGTAGGCGATCAAAAACCCTCGGCAGGTTTAGGGGCCTACTCACCTGGTCAAGGCAACAATGAGGTACCCGCGCCGTCCGCCGTCCCGCCATAACGATTTATTTTTGGTCCTGCTCTCACTGGGGTCGGCAGCGGCGCGTCCACAGACGACCTTGGGTTTGATGGCACCCTCAGGTGCTGGGGAGATGTTGAGCTCCTGAGATTTTTGAAATGCGGATCCGCGCCCTTACGATGCAGGTATTGCTTCCGTCGAGCTCACCTTGTCGACGGCATCGGACCTCTTCATTAAAGCATCCGAAATGTTACGCCAAACCGCTTTGGTTGCTAGGGAAATTACGTTTGAGCACTGCCATGAACACGCCTCGAGACCATGGCCTCGGCCGGACGGCTGGACACAGCAAAGATTGACGTTACGGGCGATCTTGACTTATTTGCATCACAGCGTTGTGCGGGGCAGACCACTAACCCTCGCAACCTCGAGAGGTGTGCCCGATTTGATTGCAGGCGAAGGATTGGACTCGCCCGTCGCAGTAGCGCATCGAGAATCCTTGACGGCTTGAATGAGAACAAGTGGGTTTGGGGTTGGCCCCGGAACTGCCAATCACGATCGAAGGAATAGGGAGAGTTACCTTGAAGCGAGACCTGCCCACTACGAGATTCGTCAGAATTTCCCTGCGAGATCCCTAAATAATAACGTGGCGGAGTCCGGCATGCCCAAGGGGCGGGGTTCAGAACAAAGTTCACCCTGTAGCGGTCATACGCACGCGAATAGAAGCTTTCTCCTACCCGACCTACACGACCGATCACTCTTCAGGAGATCCGGCTGACACGGCTCTGCACACGGAAATGCCGCCGCAAGAGATCCCTCGCACGCGATCATTTTCCGCAACGCCGACGGAGTAATATCTCCCTTCTTGCCGACGTGCGATTTCAGGTCAATATGAATCCCCAGAAGGCGCAAGGCACCGCGGAATTGTCTCCTCCCGCAGTTAGTCGCGTACTGGAAGTTCGAAAAGCGATGCGCGGCGGGATTCTCGATGCGTGGGATCTCGAGGTCGTCGCAAAACGTGAGCCTGACTGGCGAGACTTTGCGCTGTGTTCGGGGGAGTAAATAGTGAGGCTGAATCACGAGTTTGACAAAGAAAATCTCCAGGGCAGATTTAACACGCACGGTGAACTCAGAACGAAACGAAGGTTCAGGCCCGAGGAAAGGCTCGCGAATCGGCGTTCTGCGTGCCTGCGTAGCGAGGAATAAATGAACGACTCGTTTTCTGAGGACGGCTAACGGGCCAGAATGCGAGTTGAGAAAGCGCAAGTCGTAATATTGAGGCAAGTTAGTTAACTACCTACGGTACCAATCACTCCTTGCTGTATTCTTCCGCGCCCGGTCGCTCCGAGGCGACAACGTCCGAAAACGTTCTTCCCAGTGGACCTTTCCTACCAAATGTCGGAACCACATCGGGCTAACTTTGCGCCACATTCTCAGGTTCAACTCAACCTGAACAAAGTCGAGCGTCGCGCGAAAATTTCTGCAATGGTCTCACGCGCACCAAAGTTGACAGTCCAGAACTGATAAGGATGCTCGGCCCGGAGAAGCTGAAGGGTCTCGATCCGGAGTTTCGGATGGATAGTACTGTAAGGCTAGGGCGGAAAGAGGGACGATGCAGTCCAAACAATACTTAGCTTCGCATCCAGATGCCAGATGGTCGATTTCCGAAGGATTTCACCGGAGCTGCTCGTACACTTCTTGAGGTTGCCACCAACTCGTATGATTCCGCTGCCTGGATCTGCATCGACGGGAATGTCGGCTGTTCGGAGCAAAGTGAATGTTCAATAAAAAAATCCGAAGATCATAATCCTGGCTAGCCCAAAAGCAATAAGTATAACCGGAGAGGCCAATAGTCCAGTAAGTTGCATACTACCATTTGCGGTTCTGGTGTCGTTGTTGACAATATCTGCCCAAGAGGAAAAAAGTGAACATCCAGGGGCCTGCGGACTTGGTGGTGTGAAGGACTCTCGTCGGATCGGATCGGATCGGCAAAACTGGCTTCCAAATCCGGTCGTGGTTGCATATACGGTGCTCACCAAAATTGCCGAGTCTGGAGTTCTCGATAGCCCCAGATTCCGGCACAGACGCGAACATATTGCCAAGCGGCCCCTTTCGAAGAACCGGCGCTCGGAACACCCTTGTGTTCATGTATTTCGCACCAATGTGAACCTCGTGCCGTCCAAAACGGGCAAGGGCGGCGCGAAAGACGGTTTTCGAGACTTCCATTTGATCTCCAAAATGTTCTGTCCAAAAAGCGTAAGCGGCGGGGGATTGTGTCCGAAGGAGGAGGAGGTTAACGTGCAATCTGACCGGCATTGGAAAATGCTGAGAGGTGGGGAACTTGCATCATCAGTGTTAGAAACGAGCCGTGTCTCTCTTTCCCCGTTTCCCTCCCCAGGAATAGGTTAGCAAAGTATGGAAAAGTCCTACTTTCATATTTGAGAATTCCGCATTAATCAACTTCGAAGGGAGTTGATCCATGATTCCCGGTCTTACTGGTGAACATCTCAGCCAATGGCCCTTTCCCTAGAACCAAACGATTTACAAAACCCTCCGAAGCAATTTTTTAACCTGCTTCTTTGGGCCTGAGGGAGCAGGGGCGAAAGTCTCTGGCAGCTGGGAAGCCGCCGCGCTTCGCAAGGCTCGCGTGCTGCTTGAACGTCGTTGCACGTCTGCTGTTGTTTAAAAAGATCCACGATGGGAAAAATCATGAAACATTCAGCGGCAGTTGCACCCGCCTGATGCCCCCGTTCTAGCTTCCCTCCCCTTCTTGATGCACTGTACCTTCGACTGGGACCAATCACAAAGCCGGGCCTCTGTACTGATAGAACGCTGGTGCAAGGAGCTTCCGGCCTTGTCGGCATTCTTTGAGAGGGGGCCCGAGTTGCTGTGCATTGGCACCAAGTTTGCCGGGTCGTCTCTCCAGCTCCTCTTGCGTTCCCTTTATACGAGTCATGCAGTAAAGCTGAACCTCGGCGCCGATGGAAGGCTGATGCGAAGCGAAAGTACTTTTTTCGGACTGCCACTTAAAAAGAGATGCGCGGGTACGCTGGATGAGATTTCAACGGCAAGAAAAACCGTTTGTTACCGTGTCGTCAAGGTATTCCAGCCTTTCTTTCGCTTCCCCTTACACCGTAAATCCAAGATGGTCCCACCGCAAAGCCCGGGCTCAAAAGCACCCGACTGCAGCCTTTTCAGTCTCGACGCATCCAGTCCCCCGCGACGGCAGGTACGGGCGAAAGGCACAACCCTGGACAACGAACACAGCATGTCGGCTAACGTCGAACAGGTTTGTTGAATATTCTGGCTGTTGAACGGGATCAGCGAGCGGAATGCGTTTCACTGGTACTTCGCCGAGGGCCAGTCGAGATGCAAACCCGAATCTTCTCGATTTGGCCCACGCCTTCTCTTCTCCCTCTTCGTGAGGTGCCTCATTTCTATCAAACCTCACCGGAGGCACCAAGAACTTTTCTTAGAAGTTTGCAGGCCAAGACCTGACGAATCCTCCTAATTCACCTCCTCCGTGGCATTTCCCTGGGACAGCATCGGATCGTATGTTGGTTCATGTAGAACAGCGAGGCGGTAAATGTCGGTTCATATCCATGATCCACTTGACGCTTGAGAGAAAGGAACGAGAGCTTCGCCGCGTCGCGTGCACGTGCAACTTCGGGGTTCATGCCGCTCCCTGGCATGGGGGACAACGAATTAAGTCATGTGAAATTCCATGATTCTTCGCAGGCGTTGCGGATCAGCGCACATTCTTTGCGGGCATCGACCTCACCTTTAAACTGTTGAGCTTCTTGACTAACCTCTCCAGGCATCGAAACACGTCCGAGAATTGTCGTGACTCAGCTTGTGTCGAAAAGAAGGCTCTCGGCAATGGCCGCAACATGACGTGAGGAACCATCAAGATGGGTCTTTTTCGCGATGTCATGTACGGGCCCATGACTGACCTTTGTGTCAAGGAGATGTTGCCCCGCCTCATGTTCTGAAGGTGGATCGGCCTTGGCCGTCGGAGGATCTGTGTAGCATCTCGAGGTGGTCGCGGTGCGTGAGGTGGATCGACGAGACTTTGCGCTGAAATGCGGGGAGCGAGACATCTATTCGGAAGCGAGGAGCATTAGGCAGCCATAAATTGAAGTCCGTCTCTGGTTCAGGTTTAAAACGTATGTTGGAGTCGAACTGAAGCGGAACTTTAGGCTCCAATGGACGCTAGCAACTCTGCGGGTTGCATGCCAAGGCATAGAGCGTGAAAGGAACGGATTAGTGTATATGGTGAATTCGCTCCAAGTCATCTCGGAAACCGATCTTACATTGCTATTCCGTTCGGTAGACGGTAGACTTGAGGCGCCAATGTTGGAAAAGGGTTTTGCCAGTAGACCATCTTTTTGCACCATCTCTCGGAACCACACCAGGCTAACTCTGGAGGGTACGTTCAGAGTGAGGGGCCAATCAATGTGGTCGATCGTTACCGGAGCTTTACTGCAGTTGTTTCACGGGCGCCGAAGTTAACCGTCCAGAATTGATAAGCGGTCGAAAACTCGGAACTGAGAAGGCGAAGGGTCTCGATGCGCAGTTTCGAATCCACCGTAGCAAGAATCTAGCACGGCAGAGGGGAGATTGAAGTCAAGTAAGCTTATCATCTGGTTGTGTGTACCCACACAGAAACGTTGGCTGTCTGCTGTTAAGAAATGTTGCCCTCACACTAGCTTTGAACCAACTTGCAAGACGGCACTGCTTAGATGTGACTCTGCAACAATAGAGATGATGGCAGGATCTGAAGTGCATATTTGTGCAGAGCGTTGTTAGACTTAATGACTGATTAGAAAATCAAAGAACCAGATACGAGACCCTCAGGCCAGCCAGGGAAAGCGTACTCGGTAAGGAAAAGGGTCTAGCGGGAAGGTTTTTGTCAGTCCCAAGCATCGTATCGTCATTAATAGAAGATGCTGAAAGGGGAATCAAATCAGTATCGGAGGAGGCGAGATATGCCTAGAGTTACTGATTGTAAGCTGTTGTGATTTGTGTTGCTCAAAGGGAGTGAAGAGGAATGCACCAGAGATTAAAGGTGCCCATTTTCCCCAGGTTGGGTGGGTGCTATTTAAAGCAAAAAGGTCAATAGGCCACCAACTCCATAAGTGGTTGAGGACAATACCAAAACTAGTAGACAATACT
>KZ994529.1:0-11142 GCA_003614705.1 Blyttiomyces helicus | reverse complement strand
AGGTGTTTTTGACTCCGCGCCCCCCGGCGCGGGGCCTGCTGAGCACCAACCTGAGCCCTGGGCCGCGGGCCTCGCTGGGGAGGAGGGCTGGGGACCGGACGGATGTGTACGGATTCTATGGATACAAAGTATAATTTATAAAGACTTGGGTAAGTAATCATTGCAATTGAGACAAACCATCAGCCAGAGGCTGAGGAGGGGTAAGGGGAGGGGAAGAGGACAGGGTCGATGAAACAAGGGGAGGAGGGCTGCCTGTCCTTGCTCAAAGTCCTCCAACGGTCCGACGCCGCTCCACCAAAAGGGGTTCGCAACGCCAAAGCTCCCAGGGGTCCGTCAGGCTTTGGATGGCGAGAATTGAACTTGTGCATTGGATAGAGGTCCCCCTGTTCCCGGTTTCCTGTCGGACTCGGAGCCGCCCCGTCTTCGCCGTATCGACCAAACGGAACCCATAAATGTTACAAGGTTTACTCATTTGTACACAAAATCGTCGTGAGCGCAACCGCCATCCCAAACACCCCAGACCCGCCCGCCCTCGGAGCCTCTTATTCATTGAATCCCATCTAGACAAACTAAAACAGCAGCCATAGCACACTCCCTTACCCCTTTCAAACTGTACACGTGCCCACAATACAGGCGAAGGAGGGGAAGGAGGGGAAGGGTCGACCGGGGCGGTCGGAAGTACACCGCTCAGCCGCCAAACCTGCCTCCACGGTCATCCAGCAGCTGTGAGTACCCCTTCCTTTCACCTCTGACAGCAGTTATGAACCGCAGTCGGGAGGAGGGAGGGAGGGAGAGAAAAAGGCGGGTTGATTGAGCAAAGGGCTGAGTGTCATCAATTCGACTCGGGCACGTCGGATGTTCCTGGTGGGCGAGGCGGCAGCGGATTCCTCGGGAACCGCGGGGTCGGCTCGATCGTCAGCGGGAGAATGCTCTGGATGGTAGGAAAAGCTGTCAATTTCGGCGCGCGTGTGCAACGGAGAAAAGTGGTTCGAAAACGCTCCAGCACTGGTTTTCCGAAACTCGACTCACGAGAAAGACGGCACTGATGATCATAAGGATGAAGAAGCCGGAGAGCTGACATGATTTCGCAGGTATGAGTCGAGGGGGGTCGACCAGCTCCCGCCCCACCTGTCGACCTTTGCTCACCGGCAATAACCTTCTTACCAGAGATCCGCCCCAGCGTTCCAAGCAGTCCTCATCTTCGTCGTCCACGGACTGATACGGTACTATTCATAGCCGATGGAGGGCGGGAGGGGAGGGGGGTCGAAGATGATGACATGGCCGGTGCCCATGCCGGACATCGAGGGTATGAGTCGTTGGGGTCCACCTGCTCCCGCCCCACCTGTCCACCTCTGTTCACCGGCAAAAGACTTCTTACCAGAGGTCCGGCGCTGGTCAGAATAAGGCGGCAGCGTCTCTCCTATAATGTCAGTGGACCCACCACCACCGCCAACCACATAAGCCGTATAATATGGTGGTGGCTCGTCCGGGAACCCGTCCGGATCCAGCAGGGGGGCGGTCGGGTCCTCGTCTCCGCCCCAACGTGCGAGGGGCGGCAGTGGTGCCGGCAGCGGGCGTGGGCCGCCAAAGTTGCCGGAAGGCAAGGGGTGATGGCGCTCGACGTCAAACCGCGGGACGGGCGGGGGCGGAGGCTGCGGGGAGGTGTGGTGGAAATGGCTGTGGTAGTGGTGGTGGACGGTGAGGAGGAGCGGGGTTGTTGGGGAAGGAACGGTTTGCTGCAGCGACGGGGGAGTTAAGGGAGTTGAGGAGACAGCGGTGAATGGGGGAGTTGAGGGCCTGAACGGCGGAGGCGGCGAGGCCGGCGGGGGAGGGGGATCAGCGGCATCGTTTGCGCCGGCCATGTCGCAGTTTTCCGTAGAGTGTTATTGAGCAGGTTTGAGAAGGAGGAGGCCTCGACGGGAAGTGCGGAAGGCGGCCGTTGAAGGCGACGGGGTCGTGCGAGCAGCGGATTCTCGGACAAATCCAGGGGCTTTGAGCCAGCCCCTGAAATGTATGCTGATGCCTCCCCTACCTCCGGGCTTTGTCTTTCTTTCCATTCCTGCCCGCTGAGATCTCAAAAGCCCAAGGCCCAGGAGTCCCTCCCAACCTCGCAATGGACAGACCCAGACCCCGCCAAGTGAGTCCGTCCAGGTGCGCCTGGCCCGCGAACCATAGGCGAAAGTCTCGCTGGTGCACGGCAACTTGGAAAAATGAAAGCAAAAGAAAAAAGCTTGCTGGCTTTTCCGCCAATCCTCGGCCGCCCCGAGCCTCCTCTCACACTCAATCCACATTGCTCAGAACGCGCGTTCGGCCGACCGACCTCCTGCCGACCGGTCACCGACGGACGCACAACGCGCCGTCGACCGGATCGCGAACCTCCAGATTGCGCTGGACCAAGGTTAGATAGACCAGGGGAAATATGCCTCACAGAGCGGGGGAGCCTTGATGGAGGTCATAGGGGGTCACCGCGAAGGGGAGGTCAACGAGTGAAGGGGGAGGGGGCGATGGGTTAAGAAGGAGATGTCGGTGAACCTTAACGCGCCGCTTCTTCCCAAACCCATCAGCCACGAATCGGTGTCTTCGCCAACATAGCCAAAACAATGAAATCATCAGGCGAGGCCCTACTTGACTCTCCGAAGACGAGTCGCGTGCTTGCCCTCGCCATAACACTCTACTCTCGTCTGCCACTCGTGCATTTGCAGAACCAACGCGCTGTACGCTACCCAGATACGCAAGCTCCAGGAGCAGCTTAAAGGCATTTCGGTGAGAACTGGTGCCCGACGTTTCCTGCTTGTCCCCGGTTTCGGACCCAGAATACTAACATGAATTCATATAAAGGGCCAGCTGATCGAGCTCGAAATGAAAATCGTGAAGCTGAAAAGCCAAAATGAGGATCTTATTGAGGAAGTTGAGCAATCGAATGGAAGCGCGATCAGGGTTCGTTCCGCTAAAATATTATGGCTGGGAGTGCGTCTGTAGGGGGTGTGGAAGCGACTTCTTCCTAACCTCTTCATCCCACTCTCATGGTGCGTAGGCGCTCGCACAGTTGGCCGTTAAAGAGCAGCGCACCCTGGCGCATGCTCTCCGGACCGCCCTCGATGACTTTGAGTCCACGCAGATCCCTGCGCTCGAAAAGTCTATAGCGGCCGGCGATGGAGCTTGTGAGGACAGGGTTTCCGACTTGAGCCGCGTATCTAACGTCCGAGGTAACCCCGCCTGATCGCGTTTCGCCCACTTGTCACTTCCCGGAGCGAACAGACCATCTTCCGATCAGCGAAGCCGACCCTGTTACGCCGACGATTGGCAACGAGGAGAGCCAGCACGTGCAGAGGCGGTATATCCCGGTGAGCTACCTGGTGATGCATCTATTTCCCTTGACCCTTCCCGATCGCCTATCGCTCCGTATCTAACTGGACATGCTCCCCTCTGTTGCGGCAAAGGCGGACTACGCGTCACCGCTGGGCCGGCGCTTTAGGAACGCATCGTGGAACTCGGCAGATGGATCTGCGGCGTCAATGGAGCGTGATGCCGGGGGACCATCAAAATCCAGGTTTGAGAGATTCGAATAGGTCGAGGCGGCGCACACAAAATATTGCGGCTCTTCTTACGATTTACAATCGGGACGCCCCCTATCATATCTTCTTTTCGTGTATGAGTAGGCACCCGGCTCCCCGTCCCCTTACGCCGATCCCCGAAGAGCAGCATCAATCATTCCCACCCTCCTCCCCAACCGGCATCGACGTCGATTCGGACTCGGACGGCGACCGTGAATGGGAGCCGGTTGGGCGCGATGGGGGCCGCCGTAAGGGCAAAGGAAAGGCGAAGGCGAAGGCGAAGGCGAAGGAGCAGAGAAAAGTTTACGGTCGGGCGAGGACGCCGAGCGATGACAAAGCTGATCACCTAACTAGCGCGGTCGATGAAGACGATTATCAAGTCGCGGGCCCGAGCCGCTCATCCAGCCGGGACGACGAGAGCGCGGGCGCTCTCCAGCGCAGTCGGAACGTCGCCACACCTCAGATTTGTACATATCATAGCTTACGTACTTTCCTCCCGAAAGGACCCATAGGACTCCTCGCTCGTGAATCTCGCGCTTAACCTCTGTTCTTCCCTAGCTCAATCTGGTCGACCCGCCCGCCGTGGTCAACCTGTGAATTATGCTCTTCCTTCCCTTAACACGCAAGTATCCTAATACCACTTCTGAGGTCGCAATCGCAGATTATCCTATCCTAACCCGCTTCATCACCTCATCAACCTTAGTAAACTGCGACAAGGCATGTTTAGAGACATTCGTACATGCTTGAAACCCGAGGTAGTATCGCCTACGTTTAGATTCTGAAGATTAAAGATTAACCTTGCTTGTGTCTCCATCGAACTAGGCGATCTGTTCACCATTCCGATCGAGCAGCCTCTAACCCGTGCTACGCCTTACCTGCGCCCGATGATCGCCCCCGCCCTCGCTTCAACTTCTCCGAGCCGTATCCCAGTCTCGCGGGCAAGGTCGTCTACGCCGGCATCCCCGCCCGACAGCGTGATTGCGGACCCTGCGGAGGATGTTTTGCCCGAGGAGAATGAGGACGAGGTGGAAAGGGATGAGGTGGAAGAAGCGGGAGATAGGGAGAGGAGCCCTCAGGCAGGAAGGTCGGCGTTGACGCCGTCCCCGGAGCGCCGACCAGAGCACCAGGCCGGGACCCCAGTCCCCGCCGCGGTCTCGCCGGAGTTGTCCTCCCCGGCTCCCGCGGTGCCCCCTCGCGCGAACGCCCGCCAACGAAATCGAGTCCGAGCGGCCGTGGGTCGGGGAGGCGGCGGAAACGTCCCCGCCCCCGCCCCCGTCCCCGTCCCCGTCCCCGCCCCGGCTGCTCCCGTCGTGGTCAACGAGAACACCCCCCCGGCTGGTTGGGTTCCCGTTGCGCGCGGGGGCGGGCGCGGTGGACGTGCACGTGCGGGTATCAGATCGCCGTTCGCGGATGTGACTAATTTGGTCTGGCTTGAGGAACTGCAGGGGTAGTGGGGTGGGGTCTGGACCGGTGGGCTTCGTTTTCCCTCTTCTTTTGACGTTTGTCAGTTTCCTTGGGATTGTCTTTGCTTTCCTTCGCTTTAACATGTGTCGGGGTTTACAGTTTACTTGTCTGCACACTTTTTGCACTGAGTTCCGTCCTTCAGAATCTTTTGGACTCGGGGTGAGGGGAAAGACACCAAGTGTTCGTGCTCTTTTCCTTGTCCGAAGTTCCGAACGCGATTGCGATGGTTCCTTGCCGGACCTCGGCCCCAAAGGGAGATCTCACACAAGCATCTGCAATTTCAAACCCTTCCCGATGCGCACCCCACGGCCCGCTCCCCTCCTTCCCCTCCTGCTGCTCCTCCTCACCCTCGTCGCAGCCCCTTCCCATGCTTATACAGAATCCCTCACCTCCTCAAACCGCTGGTCCTGCTTCGGTGTCTACGCCCGCAACGACATCCCCGCAGCATCCCGCAACGCATCCATAAAGCTCTCCTTCACCTCCACCTCCCCCTCCCTCCACACTGTCGTCGTAATCTACAACTACATCGACGAGCCGCTCCTCCGCGATGCCTCGTCAGGCGAACCAGCCATCTGCGGGCCGGCCGCTCTCTCAGCCGGCAAGTGCTCCGCGGCAGACAGCGGGAAATTGATCGTTCAGCCGGGGACGCGGGCCGCGAGTATACTCGACGAGGCGCATGTGTTTGGGAGCGGCGATGACGCGTACCGGGTGTCGTATACTGTGGATGTCACGGGGTATTATTGTGTTGTGGTGTTGGCGCAGACGTCTGAGGGGGAGTTTGAGGCGCTGATGACGGTTGAGAATCCGTATGGGATGTTGTCCGCTGTGGATTATCCGAAGCTTCCGGTTGGTGGGAGATGGGTTTTGGCTGTTGATGTGGGGGGCGGGAGGGCGTGCCCTTGGCTCTGGCTTACGCGTCTTCCGCCCCCCGTTCCCTCCCTCATTTAGTTCTTTGGAATCTTGTCGGTCATCTACCTGATAATCGGCGTCGGGTGGATGGTCGTCTCGTTCATTCACTGGCGAGACCTCCTGCCAATTCAGCATTACGTATCGGGCGTGACCATCTTCCTGACGCTTGAAATGGCTTTCAATTACGTGGGTGGAGGAAGCGGCGAAGGGCTGGGGGGCGCGGGTCAGGGGTAGAGATAACTGAAGCGCGCATGCTGGGGCAAGTTGGCTTATCCATCTGCTCCGCTCCGATCGTTCTTTTAGGGCTACTTTGAGGACTTCAATCATTGGGGCCGGAGCTGTGAGTTTCTCTCTTGGATTTTGATCGATGCGAAAGTGTGCGGGAAGGGGCGGGGATCCGCGACGCGGCGGTTTGACTCCGGTTCCACTTTCTCCGACAGCAAGCACCCTCCTAGTCCTCGTTGTCGTGCTGAACGCCGGCCGCAACAGCATCTCCTTCTTTATGCTCCTGATCGTGGCGCTCGGATACGGCGTAGTAAAGTCAGTTCGTCCCTCCCTTCTTCACCTCCCCGTTCCGGGTGACCCCGTCCAGAATCGGTATTCACCTCTTCTATTCCGCTGACCCCCCCCTCCCCCCTCTTCAGACCGACCCTTGGCGGCACGATGCAAAAATGCCTCTACCTGACCTACACGCATTTCGTATTCGGTGTCTCGTACGCTGCGGGGTCGATGCTCATCACCGAGATTACGGGAATCACACTGCTGCTGTTTGTGGTCCCGCTCGCCACGTGCATGACCGTGTTTTACTTTTGGATTCTGAGCGGTGAGAGGAGATAGGTGTTTGGGGGAGCTTTTTTCCATTTGGGACGAAAAGAGTCGGGGAGAACTAATGCACCTCGGCGCTTTGCAGGGCTGCAGGCGACGATGACGCATCTTGAAAATCGGAAACAGGCTGAGAAGCTAAAGATGTATAAGAGTGAGTTTCCAATAGGGAGACGGGGGGAGGGGTTCGGTGAGGATACGCGGGCGCTTGGATGTTTGTGTTTGCAATATCGGACTGCTGAGAGTATATTTTTCCGAAAAGGGCTCTGGTACCTTCTGGTCTTCTCTGTCTTAGTGCTTTCCATCTTCCTCCTCATAAACTCCGTAAGTACAGCGCCGCCGCTACACTTCAAACATCCGTATTTCACCCCCTCGCTCACCCCCCCACCTCCCCAGATTAATTTCTACCACCGCACCGACCCCTCCTGGATCCCCACAAGCTGGCGCTATCGCTGGTTCGCCCTCGATGGCTTCCTCAACATCCTCTACCTCGTCATCTTCACCGCGATCGCCCTCCTCTGGCGCCCGACAGAAAACAACCAGCGCTACGGGCTGCAGGAAATTCCCCAGGAAGACGACCAAGCCCACGTTACCATCGGCGGGAGACGCCTCAGGCTTCGAAACCTGCGCCAGGGGGATGCTGATCTCGATGAGGCGGATCTCGAAGAGGAGGAGGGGGATAGTGAGGAGGAGGGGGATGGGGAGGATGATGTGCTCAAGTGGGTTGAGGAGAATGTGGGGAGGCAATGATCGGGGGGGGCGGGGGGGTTCCTGCTGTGGTTAAACTGTTCTTTTCTGTATTTTGACTTCCTGGGTTGCGTTCGGAGGTTGCTTGACTCTCCGAGCCGACGTCCATTCCTCCCTTCCAATCACCACCTTCCCTGCTCATCAGTTCCACTCCCAGGGCGATGGTGGTGCCTCGACTGGTTCCGACGACTCTAACATCTTTCCTCAGGGCCAGTTTTACCCTGGCAACTCAGTCAGCAACCGCACCGTCGCACCCATCCAGCTCAAAGGCGAGGGCAACCCGGTGGTTGAATCGTCGCACGTGATGGACGGTGCGAGCGAATTATACGCCAACAGCTTCTGCGGTGGACACGTGCAGATGGCGAACGGGTCCATCCTGGTTGTCGGCGGTGATAAGCAGGAGTGGGCTGACGAGGCGGGAAACATGTTCCTCGTCAGTGGCGGTTCGGGAGTGAGGGTTTATGACCCCTGCACGACCCCGGATTGTGAGCAGGGCCGAACATGACCACGAGGAGATGGTATCCTACCGTTGTTACTCTTGCCGACGGGAAGTAAGCTTCGTTGGGCGGAGATCCGACAGGTCTAGATGTTTGATAACGGCGTCTTTGGAGATAGCAGCCTATACCACACCCCTTACCCATCTTCTGTTATCCCAGTGCTATCATTATCGGTGGCTCTTTGGAGAACCTTGACATGCAAGACCCCGCTCCGGACCACAACAATAACCCGACCTACGAGTAAGTTTTTTGCCGTCTTTACTTTCCTCGAATATACCCGTTCAGACCTATTCATTCAGTTCAATCGATTCTGATATCTCCTCCCGATCTAGGTACTTGCACCCCCCCAATGTCGGAATCTGGCCGAGAAACATCTTCCTCCTCTCCTGGGCTTGTAAGTAACCTCGGCTCTCTCCTTCTGTGGCACTCCGTGTCTCAACTTGACTCCTCGCAGCCTCTAAAATCGAAATTTCAGTCCCCCACAGCCTTTACCCCCCCGCGGTGCTTATGCCCAATGAGAAAGTCTTCTTGATCATTAGCAACAAATCGCTCGTTATTGATCCCAAGGAAGACTTCTCAGATCCCAACGCCCAGCCTTCCACCCCAATCACCGACCTTACGCCTGACAAATTCCCCAACAACCCCAAAGTTGTGGCTGCTATCTCGAACGTAAGTGCATTGGAATTTCGAAGATAACCTGATTGGTCATGAATCGGTGGTAGCATGTGCTCATTTCCGCATTACCGTCTTTTTGTCGCAATCATCAGCACTCGCCCTGGATAGATCTACCCTCACTAGGCTACTATGACAGTCCTCCCGATGACAAAGAGGAACAACTACTCGTTCGTAGTCCAGTTCTGCGGTGGAAGCCAAGACCCCGCTTCTGCTGTGAGCCGTGGTCCTGAGTACAACGTAACGGATTCCCTCGACGGCAGTCAGCCCCGCCCCTACGCCTCCAATTCTTGTGTCACGATCAACCCGAACGACGTCACGCCCGAGTGGTCTGCTCCCGATCCTATGCCCCACGCACGCGTGATGCTCGATTCTATTATCCTTCCTGGTATGCCCGCTTGTAAACTTTATTTACGTTAGTTGAGCTGACCTAGGGACGTAAGCTCACGGCATCCAATCTGACTCCTTCTAGATGGGAAAATTCTCTATGCAAACGGCGCCGGTTGGGGTCAGGCTGGTGGTAATGCTGGCCAGGCGCAGTACGCCACGGACCCCGTGTCCGCCGTCGACTTGTTCGACCCCGAAGCACCGTCTGGCAGCCAGTGGACTACCCTCTAAAGCGCAACGGTTCCCCGCCTCTACCACTCTGGCATGATTATCCTCCCCTCTGGCCACGTTGTCACCACCTGTTCCGAAACGCAGAATTACGTCGACTTTTGGGGCAACGGCGAACCGAATACCAGCTGCTACCCCTCGGCCACGTTCGACGTCCGCAAGGAGACCTGGACGGAGAAACCGATGTGCACGTCTCCGTTCGAGCAGCGCATCGAACGCTTCACCCCGCCCTACCTCCTCTCCAGTATCGCGCGTCCCAGCATCATCACTGCCCCGACCACGCTGACGCACCAGAGCAGGTTCAAAATCACCGCCGCCGGCACCGTCGACCAGGTCACGCTCATCCGCTACTCGACCTCGACTCACGGCCTGAACACCGACCAGCGCTTCTGGGAGCTCCAAATCGTCGCCAGGGCCGGCAACGACATCTACATGAATTCCCCTGCGGCTGATACATGCCCCCCGGTAACCACATGATTTGGGCCCTCAACTCGGGCATTCCGTCCATCGCTGCGACCATCCTCCTCCAGAACGGAAATGTTACCCAGGTGCCTATCCCCGCAGGCGCCAACGTTACCGTCATACCGGCTGCCGCCGCCAACGCCACGGGGTCTGCCGCTGCCGGTGTTGCGGGCGCCAACCCTTCCGCATCTGCTCCAGGCCCTGTCAGCACTGCCGGGGGCAAGAGCGCGGCGTCTAAGGTCGCTGGCGTTGCTGGCTCGGTCGCCGCCGTCGCTGTCATCACTGTTGCTGTCGCTTTCCTGTAGCCCCCCCCATCCCCATAGAGCTTTAGATTCCTTCCCTCATACCCTGAATCCCCTCCATGTGAAACGTCTTGTTTCGCCGAACTGCGGACTGACAGCTCTGTTTCATTTTCCATTCGGGGTACATGAAGAAACATGTCGTTTTTTCCCACAATACGTACGGAAGTCTTACGGAGGTTGCTTGACTTCACTGTTCATCCACTTCTTGATGTTAGTGGCGGAGATACGAGGCCATCTCCCATCCGCTGGGGCCCTCAGCCCCTCGGGTGATCGAAAGGTTGGGGGTTCGAGTGCGGTCCGGTCCGGATGGCTACGGATGTGGCTCTCGGAAATTGCAGGAAATTAATTCTCCACAGCCCCAGGAGGGGGTGGGACAGGTGGGGACTCGCCATTTCAGTCCTTCAGCCTTGGCCTCCCTTGGCGAGGTCACATCTCTCCCCCACCTCACCCTTCATAATCCGCCAATGCCTCGCGTATCCCCCACACTCCTCGAAGAAATCCAGCTTCCCCTCGGCCTCCTCCTCCTCCTCCTCCTCTACATAAACTTCTCGAAGGTTATGGGATTCCTCAAATGGCTCACATCGTCCAACCACGACAGCAGCGCCAAGCGGGACTTTTTTGAGAGGATCAGTGAGTACAGGACTACGAGAGGGGAGGGGTCGGAGGGTGGCTGGGGATTGTGGCGCGCACTCGCGGGGAGTTGAGATCTCTCTAACAACTGTCTCTCGCCTCCGCTGTTCTGTTTCTGCTCCACAGGCGATAAGTTTACAAGTCTGGATCAAGTGACTGCCGCGCTCCGTAAAGCCGGACTGGTATGTTGGGGGCGGAGGGGGGGGAGCGCTCGGGGCGGGTGAATGGTTCGCACTCGCCTCGCGCCCTTCCTCACGTTTCTCTCCCCCCCCCCCCCTGCAGGAATCCTCCCAGCTCATCATTGGCATCGACTACACCAAATCTAACGAGTGGACGGGGGCGAAAACCTTTGGAGGCCGCAGCTTACACGCCATCCAACCCGGATCTATCAACCCTTATCAATCCGTAATCTCCATCTTGGGACGGACGCTGGGTGCGTTGTGAGCTCGCCGGGGGTGGTGGGGGGGG
>KZ994528.1:0-11144 GCA_003614705.1 Blyttiomyces helicus | reverse complement strand
ATGTATCCCTCCCATTGTAAACCATCCTGATCAACACCAGTCCTGGGCAATACATCTAGTCCTGCCTCCAAGTCCCCTTTCCTTCTAGACCTCTCCTGCTCCTCTCCCCTTCCAGCCCCCTGTTGGTTGCACCTAGGCAACTCCCTCTCAAAGTCCAGTCATCAAGTCCGCATCCCCAACATCCCACCATCAAGTTTGCTGCAACCTGAACCATATGGAATGTGTCGTAAGAGGATGAGCTTGACAAGCTTACCTGTACGCAGCATGTTGGAAGAGGGTGAAGAGGATTGCCCTGTGACTGTCGCCATCCTTCCTTTGCTAAACCTTTTGAAGATTTCCCTACTTTCCTTGAGAATTGATTGAGCTGCTGTCGACAACATCCTGTCTCCTCCTTCGCGAACGAAAACCATTCTATGCGAGGGGCTACAGTTTGCCTCTTCGCCAAAAAATCCCCAACTACTTGCACACTTCCAATTTGATTCCATCGCCTTCTTTGCTGGTCTTGGAATCTCGGGGCGATGTGGTGAATTGCGCCCTTTTTGACTCGCTAGTATCCTTTTTCCCCTTCATTTCAATTGTGGGATTCGTCGGCGGAACTGATTTGGAGTATGTAGAAATGCGGTCATGAGATCACCAATGGCATGGGCCTTCTTTGTTCCTTGTCCATCTTTCGGACTTCACACATTGAGCTTATCGTCGACCCCAGTGTGACGTCCCTCTGAGTGGGAGATCCACGCATTTTCTGTGGAATTTCCCGTCTACATTGTACATAGCAACAACAGACTGATTGGTGGTCCAGTGAGATACCAACACTTCCTTCAAAAATTCCTGTGATTCCTTTGCCCACAGCTATGCCCTTTGAATCGCCCCCGTAGTCCACACTTGTTACTTGTTAGGGCCTGCCTAAATTAGTACTTATACCTTATTTTTCCTCTGCCTGTCATAGAGCGCCGAAATATATTGGTTCTTCATACTGACGGCTAGTCCACACTCACACCCATTGAGCTAGCCAGCATCAATGCTGCTTTCGCTTGTAACCTCGGCAAACTCCAAATCAACCTTGCTCAGCGGACTCCCCTGGCCAACTTTAATGACATTTTGAAAACTTCCGGGGGGAGATCAGCTCTAGCTACCTCAAAGTGGTCAAGAAGTACAACAGGATGGATTGAAGCCTCAATGTTTTTGCAAACTTTCTCCCTTTGGCAAGCAGGTACTTAGAAGTATATTGCATAGAGAATTTCAAGCAGATCGCTGCCCACAACACAGCTCCTTATGCAGATAAGGCAGCTTACCAACTCCCGCCCTCTATGGTCTACCCACTTGGAAACCAAGATATCTGCCAAGTGTTGGTCGCCTTCCTCATTGGCTCGTGCAGGACTTGGGTTTCAAACCAACCAGAGAAATACAACCGACCCATTGCTCCACCTCTAGGGACACTTCTGCTACCCCTGGGCGTCTGGCTGGCTATCAGTCTGCTGTTGTTCACATTGCAGCCTTTGCTAACCTGGTTTTCCCAAAGAATGTGAGCAATGGCGTCCAGTTGGAGCTAGCTAACCTAGTCTTCAGAACCAGCCTTTGGGAGTACAATAGTCAGTTACATTGGCTGCTTTACCATGCCTATCTGTCCAACCCATACAACGGAGAACCCCAATGATGCAGTCGGACTTGGTCAACCACTAGAATGCGTGAATCATCTAACATCGTACCCTCAGGGCAGCGATCGTTCGGTCCGTGGTGCAGAAGCAGATAACCATGACGTGGCTCGAAGTATTTCAGGACATATATGATATAATCAGCCACACTGTGGATGCCCAAATGAATTTTGCCCTGGTGGACATCAGCGATCCCAGCAAAGGAGAACGCAAACACATCCAAAATTTGAAAATTGACATCAGATACTCTGAAGCATCTGTCAAGCTCGGTATGCTTCCATCGCGACTGGCAGTCCCCAAAATGTCAGCTTCAGACCGCTTCCTGAATGATCCAAGCAGCCTGTATACAAAGGGATAGTCACTGCCAAACCCGCACCAACCTGGCCCTCCCCTGGTAATCCTATTCTTGCGTATGATACCTTCAGCTTCTATATACGCTGTGCCAAAATGGTTTCCAGCCAGCTATGTCAAACTCCTTCTGAATCCACAGCCTGGTTGATCCCCAGTGCAACCAGTGTCTCACACCACCCCAGGTCAGCCCAAGGTTATTGTTCCGTTCCAGCCAGCTTGGGCAATATACGTGGGGTTGCCCACAGCAACAGAAGCCTACAGAGGCAGGCGCAGAATGGCCTGCAGGGGACGCAGAAGCTCCTACTGACAAGAAGGGACAAGAGGCAGAACCCCTAGGGGAGGAGGCACTTGAGGAGGCACTGCTAAGGGAGGCCGAGGTGAAAGTTGAGATAGTACCTGGCACAAAGCTGCTAACACCTTCGAAGAGGAACAACAGCAACATTCCTACAGCATAAGCCACCAGGGTCACAATGTGTTAGTCCACCTAACCTAACCAGTCCAAAATCAAAAACTTTGAGATAGACCCTAATAGCAGGACGGTGGAACCAGAATGCGCCCTGCGCCTTGCCCAAACTCAGTTTGCAACTGCAACTAGTTAGAACGTTTTTTGCAGACACAAGAGTAGTGGGACCCATCATGGGACCCCTTCAAGAGCTGCCCAAATTTTGAAGGTGGCAACGGAACACCCTACTCCGCTGGACAATAAGATGGGGATTGGCAGGCATTGCCAGAAAGATAGAGTTGACAAGGCCAACCTCTTCTCCTTCTTCTAGGAAACCATAGACCCACGAGAACTCCTTTCTGTGCACCGTCAATCCCATCATCGTGCAGTGGGTAAGATGACACCCTTGGTTTCTCCACAACCTAGCGCTTTTCCTCCAATTTCCCCTAGCGGTCAAAGAGCACTGATGAACTTGGGTTGTCTAAAGCTATGCTTTGAAAGGCATGGCTGCCTCACAGCCGTTTTGCGTTCGCAACATCGACTACCTTGCTTCCATTGTCAAGGAGCTGCTCCTGTATGCTCATATCACGCAGGATGTCTAGCACATGATGTGCCCATATAAAGTCCAATCCTTCAGGGCACGCAATGCCCTCCTTATAGCAGAGATGAAGTCCATTTCCACCACTATCTTGGAGCAAAGAGCGTATGACAGGTAGCCAGTGCGTCATAAGAGGAGAGAGGAGCGGGCTGACCTTGAGGCTGCTTTCTGGTTTTGCACACCTAGGGATCTACCTCTCTTCTCTCAATTTCAGCTCACCTGATTCTATCTGCCCCTTGTCGTCTACCCCTGGATCCTATCCGTCTCACAGCTGGGGAAAAGAAGGAACCATGTCGACTGCCGCAAGCCACCATCAACAAATTTCAAATGCGCCTTGTTAGAGAGGGCAGCCTCCAGCAGAAGGTTGTCTCCCTGCTGACGCAAGCCGCCTTGATGGTGCGCAGAAGATGTAGAGTGCTCTGTGTGAGGGTATCACCTCTGGCCTGGAAAGGATCCAGACCCTCCCCTTTGATCGCACTCACGTGTGGAACCTCTCCTGCGCCTTCACTGCGATGACCCTTTCGAGCAGGGCATTGGCCTTGGAAGTAACAACCTGACGTTGACCGATCTTGTTGCCTCTCTTCTTGCCAAGATCTTGCCAAAAACCCATGTCCCCAGGCTTCCTCAAGCTGTAGGGTCTGGCAAGGGGTTTGGCGTACTCCCAAAGACCATCCCTGCAGGTGAGGTCAGCAGTGATGGCAATGATGTCTCTGCTCTCAATGCTGCCGCCAACTCCATCGACAGGGACACCCTCAAGTCTGGTGCAGACTACTCAGTAATCCTGCAGCTGTGGATGATGGATTCCGGCTTCTGGAGGGATTGTGCCTTGACTTGTCGGGCTCCACCCTTCAAGATAGTTTTTGAAGCCTCATGTGGCTCGCCAACGCACTACGAAGGTTGCTAGACTGATGGATCAGGAAAGTATCACCAGTGTTTTGACCAACTTTTGAGGTTTATATATTCTGTGTCTATGCTCTGTTCCAAAGCTCCCACAAACAGGGTGCTTGCTCACTCACCTCAACGTCGACAACAATCAAGGGAAGGCGATCTCACTCCTATACACAGGAATCCTCACCGCGCACCCCTGGCTTTTTCCCACCTCCACTCACTCGGACATCAACACTCCAGGTCAGTGTTCCCGGTCATCCTGCTCCCCTGGCTTCTCTCACATGTCAGGCTCCCTTGGGGACCTCTCCTCCCCACCCCTTTTCTCCTTATTCGCTCCCTGGCATTCTTCATCCACACACTCCCTCGGTCTTGACTCCTTCTCCAAAGCCTCTGCCGCTGATCCCCTTGCTGGTAAGTTTCTCTGTACTTCTCATATCCATGTTTTGGCACTTTTAGGAGCTCACCGCACTTTTAGGCAAGGCGAGGCCCTGGCTCTAATTGTTCCGCTTGTCACGGGCAGCAGGCTTGATGGTAGGATGTTAAGGGTGTGGTCTTGATGACAGGACTTGGAGAGGGTGGTTGCCTAGGTGCAAGCAACAGGAGGCAGGGAGAGGAGAGGAGCTGGAGTGTTCTAGACAGGAAGGGAACTTGGAGGCAGGACTAGATTGTATTACCCAAGACTGGTGTTGATCAGGATGGTTTACAATGGGAGGGATACATTGGTCTATTTATAGGGAAGCTTGGGGCTGTGCTGGGAGTTGGGGCTGTGCTGGGGAAAGGGGCTGTGCTAGGGATTGGGGCTATGCCGGGGATTGTGGCTGTGCTGGGGATTGGAGCTGTGGCATGGATTGGGGATGTGCTAGAAGATATCCAGAATCATGGGGCATAGGGGCTGTACTAGATGGTATCCAAGTGCCATGGTTCTGGATCATGCGATGTCCCTTGCCTCCAGGTCATGACCTGTACCGTGGTTCCGGCTCATCACCTGTACAGTGTCTCCGGGGCATGACCTGTACCATGGCTCTGTCCATGACCTGTATCTCACCGCTCAGAATATTTGGAAAGACTGGCATTCGGGCGTGAACAACACCTCCACCCTGAAGGCCAAGCATCCTCGCCCTGCAATGTTTCTGTCAAGCGCAAACTCGCAACTCCGTCTGTTGTGTTCCCTTATTTGCAAATCTGGGGATTGCCTCAAGGGACACCTGTGCATTCACTGCAATGCTGGCGCAGACCTCTGGTCCATCTACTACTACCAACAGCCTAAGGGCAAAATCTCTGGAGGCTGCAACTACTCAAATCCTTCCAGTGAGCTTTCCTGGCACCTGGAGTGAAACGCCACCACCCGCATCGAGGACATCAATTTCCTCAATTTCTGCAAGCGGTGATGGTGGCTGGGGAGGATAGGAAGCCGAAATTGTTTGATGACGACCTGGCAAAGGCGTGAAGGCCAGAGAAGTCCAAGCTCGAGGAGAAGTAGGGTGTAGAGCTTCAGGAATTTCACCTGTTGTATTAGGATCCCAAAATTAGAGGGCAGGGGAGGCATTATGCATCTCGAGGTTATTTTCCACATATGCAACATTTTATAAGTTGACAGAATGGGGGGTTGGGAAGCGTTGTACTTAGGCAACTGAGGACACTTGTAGCAGGGGGTGGGGGGAGGGTACAGAACACTTCACTTGACTGTCGCGTCAAGTTTCGCGAGCCTCTAGACTGTCAAGTCAAGTCGTCTTACGTCCTAATAAAAACTCGGACTCAGATTTGAAACTCTCTGAGTAACCTCTGGAGCGCAAAACTCATAAAATGACCGGATTTCTCCACAGCTCCCAGCGAATCAGCTGAGGTGAAGGCATCAATTGTACCTGACTCGACTCCGCCTGCTCATTGCTGGCAGCTGCAGACTTGCCTTTGACAATCTGAGGTGATGTTGTCGTAAACGCGGCTTAAGTTCACAACAGCAATCTATCACGGCGCTAGATCCAATTCAGACACTGTTTCAACCTTTGCATTGAGTACCACTGCAGGTTGATGACTAGCATGTCTTTGGTTGCCTCAGCTGTGCTCACCTCACCGACAACGCCCTTCGGTCCAGGACTGATTGTGCTTACCCTTGCAGATATCTGGGTTCCGGTGATCTGACAAAAGGCGCTCGAGTTGAGAGTACGAGCGACGATTGAATAATGTGTACTTGTGATGCTGTCTTCAATGATGGCACGACGCATCTCCCTCCGGTATCTTTACAACTTCCCATGTCCCTGGAGGGTCTCCTGCTTATTCCAGATGGCGATTGACTGGATCCTCAAACTGTTGAAGAGGCCCTTCGAGGGTCCAACTCTGCAAACTGGGAGGCAGCTCTCAACGCTGAACTTGACTTTCTCAAGAAGGTAAGAGCGTAGGAACTTTCTGATCCATCAGCCGGCCCTACCTCTATCGACTGTAAATGAGGTTTCTGACATCTTGGCAACATTGAAAGCTACAAAACCCGCCTTGTAGCCCTCACCTATAGCCAATGTTTGGGTGTCAACTTCAAAGACAGTTTCTCACCTGTCTTGAAGCTCCCCACCATTTAAACGCTGTTCGCCGTGCCTGCGCTGTTCTAACTGGTTCTCCCTCACATGGATGTTCAGACAGCGTTCCTTTATTGTCTCTTGAAAGAATCAATGAGTCCCCCCCCTGGCTCACCTGCAAGTGGGCAAGTCTGTTAATCCACCCTGAAGGGTCTGAAGCCATCGCATAGGCAAAGGAATTACTGGTCGGGACACCTTCATGCAGTAAAAAGGTTTCCAAAATTCCATCTTTGACTCGTCTCTTTGCTACCTGATCTCACCTTCCGGGCGGGTGTTTTTCGCTGACGATGTCTACGACCTCTTAATAGCGGGCCCATCTGAGGCCGACGCCACGGGGGTGAACAACAAGCTGATGTCTGAGTTCGCGATGTCTGTGATGGGAGAATCGGATAATTTCATGGGAATCAAATCCGAGAAATCCAAGGACAGATAGTTCTTTCACCAAGAAGGGTTCATGGACACCATTCTCGCCGGAGAGACATGATGCCATACTCACCTGCTGCAACGCCAGTCGCAACAAATGCAAAGTTAGACACGCCGGAAAACCTGAGAGCACTGGATCAAGGGGCACCCTACAGGAAGGATCCTTCATTACCTTAAGGGGACGCAGCACTTCTGACTCTGGTATCCATTCGACAACGACACAAAGTTGGTCAGCCGGTGTGATGCTGATCGGGCTCAGACGCGTTGTTCCAATACAGCCTGTACCATTATGATGGGATCAGCCTGCATTTCATGGGTTACGTCAGAGCTTGATTGCCCTTTCCACCACTGAAGCGGAATACATGTCTCTAACCCGAGAAACAACGGAAGCCATCTGGCTGCAAACGCTGCTGAGAGATTTAAACAAACTACCCAAGGGTCAGACCATAAAAAAGGAAGACAACCAGCCCTGCATAGCGTCAGCAAACGACCAGATTCTATCGCACAGCGAACTTTGACATTCAGCATCACTTCATCCATGAAATTGTGAACACCAGGGGAGTCATCATCGAACAATACCCAACCAAGAACATGCTGGCCAACCCACTTACCAAAGCTCTACCAGGAGAGCATTTCCACAGGCTCACCCAGCTTGTCAGCCTACGACCTCTACCGCCCATTGTTTGCAATATGAAGATATCCGACTAGTATCAGCGAAGCGGACGCAAACTACGTCAAAGAGATCGGTGAGTATGTCATAGGCAAAGCCATCCCCGAATCCTCGAACGTCAATGATCACTACATGAAAGTCAAAGAACACCTCAGGTCCTGCACAGGTGTTCAATCATCTGAACTCCACCGACACCTTGTTATTGACTGATAAATCGTCCCTGCCACAAGACCCAAAGCTGGTTCGTCGCCATCTGCCTGCAGGCCTCCACTGAAGTGTCCTTCCTACAGCAAGATCCAAGGCGAAGTTTCCTCTGACAGCCCCCCGAAAACTTAGCAATCTGCTGACCTTGCCAAGAGCGAAGACCCTCTTCTGACCGTCTGTGACAGCTGTGAGCGAAGAAGACTCTGAATGAGTTTTTGCCACTCCTGGAACTTCCTTTTCCCCTTGATGGCACTTCTTCCATTCATTTGCCAATCTTCTCTTCCCTCCCTGTCCACTCTCTACCCCCTCCCTCGGCTTACCTCCTAACATGGAAAAAGTGAGATTTGAGGGAAAGGGAGTTAGCTCTCGCAATTTGCCGGTATGCCACGGATGATCAACTGGGCAGTTGTTGAGATATTATAGCTGAGCAATCGATTGTGCATGGAGGAAGAATCCTTAGAGGCTTAGATGTGGCAGAGTGGGTGCAGCGCGCCTGAGCTCGTCCACCACAATTTGTAATAGAGCCAGCCCTTGCCCCTTAATGTGAATACAACCTTCTAAACCACGACCTTCCTTCAATAAAAAGGCATTCGAGATGAACCCCCTGGAAAGAACCAACGATTTTCGGCTCCCTATGACTGGGAAGGGAATTAGGAGGAAGTGCACTAACCTCTGGAGGAGGTAAGGTGTTGATCTGGAGAACGGACCAAGGACTTCTGGGACGACGGAGGAGACACAGACCCACATCAGTAAGGGAAGGAAGTGAAGTTCTGATTGACGGGAAGAGTTTGACTAAGGAGCAAAGGTCGATCCTTTGTCGCTATTTACAATGTAGATGGGGGGATTCTTGGAAGGTGCGGGAATCTCCCACTCAGAGGAATATCACACAGACGTCAAAGACTAGTCGTGACGCGTTATGTCCAAAAGATGGATCGGGATCAAAGAGAGTTCCTGCACTGTCTCAGCAATCTCACGACTGCATGTGCCAATCCTCCAAGTCGATCCTGATATCTAATCCCACACTAATAATGACGGGGGAACAGGATACTAACAAGTCGAAAGGGCGTGATACATCACACACCCAACCCTCTACCTGCTTCGCTACAATTTCCTGTGCGGCCGCTGTAAACTCCTAGAAGGTGTCCTCACACGCTAACTACCACAGCACGACAAGCAGTGTTGCGTCAGATAAAAGGATCGGGAATCAGACTTGGGAGGGTCGCGTTTGTAGCTTGTCGTGTGTGCGCTGGGTTTGAGGGAGACCAAAGAAGGATCATGAAACTGAGCAGTGAGCACCAATACAACAACCAATCCCTCACCACATCCCTGGGCGTAAGTTTGATCCATACCTAAATTGTCAACTGATGTATCTCACACAGCAACACCCCACATTCAATCATACATTTCTCCCCGGATCAGTACGAGGACATCATTGCGAGCGCGGAGCAGCCCTCCATACGGTGCTTGTGGAGGAAGGAGATGATCTTTGTGAATCCCTCGATAGATACAGCAGGCAGAGCGAGCTGCGTGGCCGTCAGTTTGCCGCCGGCTTCCTCAGCAAGCCATAAGTCCTCGTAGGAATCGACCCATCCCCTGCAGGCGTGGTCCATGGCGTCTGCAGTGCACCATATGCTGCAGTTCTCGTGGAGAACTTCCACGATATCAATCACACCCACATCGGCGACTATGTCCATCGCACTCGTGGTGCAGCCCCCTGACTGATGCTCGTGGAGGAAGAGGGCGACTTCCTGGAATCGGCGGGCATAGTCGATGTCTTCGAGTTACATGAGGTAATTGCGATGCGCGGGGTCTGCGTATTCTTAGTCCAAGCCTTATAAACTTTCCGCATCTGACCTTCTCTGCGCCCATCCCACCAGAGCGGCGTGCAGCTCATTGGAGGTACAACCTTCGAACCGATGCTCGTGCAGGTAGCGCACGACGTCGGGGTGAGCCTCGCTCGCAGCAATGTCCAACGCGGCATGGGTGAAGGCGCCTAACACGGCCGCCTCGTAGAGGAGCTTGACCACGTGGAGGCGGCCGCTGCCTGCGACGTGGCCACCGATGCCGGGTGGAATCGGGGCATCGATCTTGAGGAGGTAGGTGATCATCTCCAGGTACCCGCGGGTACACGCGAGGTGGAAAGTCTTCTCGGAGATGGGTCCAAAGCCCCGCGCATGGAGGAACTGCGCAAGGGGGATCCTGTCTTGGCGCACGGCATGATAGAAAGAAGCCGAGATCCTGACGCCGTCGTGGCCAAGAGAGAGGAGGTAGTGGATGTCGTCGTCTGCTGCGTCGCAACAGCAGGCGACATCCACGGCGCGCCAGGTCGAGAATCCGGCCTCGGCAAGCAGATGGACGGCGTCCTAGCGGTTTCGAGCGATGGCAAGACCGATAGGGGGTATCGGCCACCCATCGGCCTGCGCCGCCTGCGTTCTCTCCAAATACGTGATGTGGTACTCCTCGTCGTCTTCCTTTCTCTCCTTCCTGTCTCTTTCATCCATCTTTTCAGTCTCCCAGTGAAGCCAATGGCGTCTCTCACTTTCACGTTATGAAGACGGAACAGAAGCTCGGTCCCCCCGCGGAAACAACCCTTGCCGGCGTCCAAGGGATAATCCATTTTGACGCGGGGCACACGCCCGTGAGGGATACGAGGGCGTCGACGTCGAGGTGATCGAGCGCGCGCTGGATCGGGCGCTGCAGGTTGCCGCTGAGGATGTGGTTGCGGACCACCGGCCTTTCGGCGCAGCGAGATGGCGACAGGGATAGAAGGTAGTCGATGATCTCGTCGATGATTTCGCTGGCGAAGAAGGGGCGCGCTGGCGTGGAGTCGGGGATGGAGGTGTCTGGCGACGGTTGGGGGTGGACGGGAGGGAGGGTCGGCGTGGCGATCGAGAGGATCACTCCAACGGGACTGTTGAGCATGTCTGATGTTGGCGGGAGCAGGAATCAATAAACCACGCACTTTGAGAAAATTGGCCCTCTCTCGTTCAAACTCTTCGCACAGTGCACCGCCGCAAATCACCTGGGGCCTCGGGAGCCATTGGAAGAAAGCTCGAGGGGTTCGACGAGTGGATCGGATGGCGCGCGGCGAGACTGTCGGAGTTTTGCAAGCCGTGACCATGAGCCGTGCTCGTCGAATTAACAATGTGCTGCTAGTTTGGTGGAAAATCGCGAACACAGTCACCCCCCCGCCCCCTCCCCCCCTCACTCACACACACACAGGGGCACACAGCTGGGGAACAAAGCGACGGCAATAAATGGAAAGCCGCTGCACACCTCAGATTCGCGGGCCCCTCAGTACCGCATCCTCGCCAAAAAAAAAAAAAAAAAAAAAAAAAAACGGCTTTCA
>KZ994527.1:0-11154 GCA_003614705.1 Blyttiomyces helicus | reverse complement strand
CCCCTTTCTAGCGGTGATGACAATAGCAGACAATATTTTTTACGTCTTTCCGAAATAAAGGGCAGTGGCACGCGACCTCAAACAGATATATAATGCCGACGCCTAGGCGAACCGCGACTTCCGACGAACAAACAAAAAAACTAGGCTTCGCTACCCCGGTTTCTACACGTCTCTCCTGCCCCAAATCAATGCAGTCTCGACGAAAGCTTTTGTTCTCATGAGCTAAGCCTCTGTTACTCACGTTCCGCATCTGGTCCTCGATAGCCTGAACGATAGCGGGCGCGGCGCCCACGTTCTCCTGAGCGATAATGGTAAGGTTCGTGATGATGGGTTTAGAGTTGAACGTCAACTCTGCGAGATTCTCACGGTACTCGAGACGGATGGCCTCCAAGCTGGCAGGGTCGTGCACGCGGGAGGACGGTGAGACGGCAGACATAATCTGGAGATAAAGAAAACGGAGACGGTGGGTTGTGAGCCAAGGATTCCCTCTCAAGATTTGGACTGTCGCAGAGGAGTGTTGGGAGCTTGGGCGCGGGAGAGTCTGTCATCGTCTCACGGTAAGCACGCGTGTCCAGGCTCCCATGCCAATGTGCAGTCTGACGACCATGGGTTTAACCGAAAGGAAACGTGGGGGAGAGCAGGGGGGTGGGCGGCTTCCGGCGCCCCCTGGCGATTGTGGAAGCGACAACGGGAAAGCGGCGGGGCCAGAGGCGTCTGGGGCGGGGGGACACGCAGCGGGGCTTCCAACTCACTTTTGTGGTTGTTGTGTGGCGGAGAGGAGTCAGCGACGAGGTAACACGAAAGAGTCCTTGTCTGCGGGCGGCCTGGTGTTAGAGGAAGTCCGAGGATAAGAAAAGCCAGGCGGAAGGAGGGGGAGAAAGGCCAATGGAGTTGGTTGCGTTGAAGCAATGAGTTTGATTGCGGGTGAAGTGGAGAAGGGAAGCAAGGACAGACGATGAGGAAACCGAGGCGCAGAAAGCGTGACTGATCAGAGATGCGACTGCTAACTTGTGCTGGGTCACCCCTGATCCGGGTCCACGGCTCCGGCTCCGGTGCAGATGTCCGATAGTCGGACTTCGCGATGCAAGGCATGCGGCTGCATGGGCGATTCGAACCTCGCGGTGATGCCACAAACCAGATCGCTCACCGAAGGTCCTTGGCTGCGGGCTTCCTGTCGACTCCTCACTCCTCATCCACTCAAAAACCAAACACTGGAAAGATGGGTCACCAAGTCATTCTCGCGACTTGCGCGCTGGTACGAACTCGTGCGAACCCTGGAACCCCGCTTTCGTCCCCTCCCCCCCGCCGGATGCCGCGCCAGCTGACACAACGTCTGATAATCCCTCCCTAACCGCCACCCAGAACCAGTGGGCTCTTGACTTTCAAGGAAACCTCGAGCGCATCCTCGAGAGCGTCAGGCTCGCAAAGAAGGCCGGCGCCCGTTTCCGTCTCGGGCCCGAGCTTGAAATCTGGTAAGACTGCGGAGTATTGGGAGGCGGCGTTGTGGAATGGCTCACAGTCCATGTGGGGAGGGTGGGGTGGGGGCGGGGGGTCAGCCTTCTGACCTGAAGATGTCAGAGAGCAGTTTCGAGGGTGCTTATGGCTTCCTTCCTATTCCTATTCCAGTGGATATGGATGCAACGATCATTTCTACGAAGGTACCCCCTTTTTCGTATTCGCATCCTAGACCGCGGCGGGACCACAGTGAGTCATCCTGCTCACCGCTCGTTACCTTAGGTGACACGTATCTGCACTCATGGGAGGTTCTCCGAACTCTGTTGGGGGCGGAAGAGTGCGCTGATATGCTGATCGACGTGGGGATGTAAGGACTTCCGACGGCTGGAAACGATTTTATGAGCGGTCTCATTGGAGTGGCAGGGAACGTCAGGGGCGGGCTCTTCCAGAGTCTGAGCGAAATCTGAATGGGCACTAACCATAAATGCGGTCCTAGGCCTATCGTCCATAAGAACGTCAAATACAACTGTCGTGTTATTTTCTTGAATAGCAAGATCCTTCTGATTCGCCCAAAGATGTTTCTTGCGAACGATGGAAACTACCGCGAGATGCGGTGGTTCACCGCGTGGGATCGGCCTCGAGTTGTCGAGGACCACGTTTTGCCGCGCATGATTTCGGAGTTCACGAAACAGGCGAGTGCGGAATCGGCTTTGAACAAACGGCGGGATAATACGCTTCCGTAGGGTCGGCGATACGACGTCGATTAGTTACAGATTATGTTTGCAGGACACGGTGCCGTTCGGAGACGGCGTCATTACCACGATCGAGTGAGTCCCCTGTTCTGATTCGCGTCCTCTGTCCAAGCTCGTTACCGACGCCTAGACGTCGTGCATCTACCCCCTCGCTGACGGATGTCTTGATATTGCGCAGTACCGTTATCGGCACAGAAATGTGCGAAGAACTCTTCACGCCGAATAGGTAATTGAGGGCTCGGAATTCGGTGGCATGCGGTTAAATCATATGTGGAAAGTGATACCTCATCCTCCATATCATTAGCCCTCATATCCATCAGGGACTCGATGGTGTAGAAATTTTCACTAATAGCAGCGGTAGTCATCACGAGTTTCGCAAGCTGCATACTCGCGTGGATCTCATCCGAGGAGCGACTGCTAAGGTGACCTTCCCTCTTTCTAATATCACAAATGGAGAGCCCCCTCGGATTGCTTTTGCCTTCTTCTAATAACGCCTCTCTTGTCTTAACAACACTCTTCATGCCATGTGATTTCAGTCTGGGGGTATCTACCTGTACGCGAACCAAAAAGGGTGTGACGGCGAGCGCGTTTACTACGACGGCTGTCCTCTCATCTCAATCAACGGGAGTGTCGTTGCCCAAGGGTCGCAGTTCTCCCTCAAGGATGTGGTTAGTGACGCTTGCGCCACCGATCGAAAAGTTATGACTCTTTACGAAGCTGTGTAATAATTTGTGTTTCCCTCCGCAGGAAGTCATCACCTCTACTGTGGACCTCGAGGACGTGCGCTCATTCCGCGGATCGCAGCCGAGTCGAGGCGCCCAGGCCGCCTCTGCGCCAGCCTACCCACGCGTCCGCGCCGAATTTGTGCTATCGCACGATCCGTTAGCGACCGGCGCCCCTTCGAAGCTATCGGTCCCTCGGGAAGTTACTTACCATACTCCGGAGGAAGAAATTCGGTATGGACTTCAATAGGACCATGCCCTGCTTGCTGAGGGGAGAGCTACTAAACCCGAGCTATGGACTGACCGGATGCGTGTCTGTTACCCGGTGCGCTCGTTGACAGACTCGGACCCGCTTGCTGGCTTTGGGACTACCTCAGGCGCTCGAAATCCGGGGGCTTCTTTCTTCCCCTCAGCGGTGGTTTAGACAGCTGTTCGACCGCTTTGATCGTATCCTCGATGTGTCGCTTAGTCGTTGAGTCCGCACAAGCCGGAGGTATCTTGAACGTGGACGATACCGGAGCGAAAGGCAGGGTGGATGCGAGTCCAGCCCATCTTCCGCTGGCGATTTTGAATAACTCCTATACTTTCAGACCCGCAGGTTATCAAGGATGCGAGGCAGGTCGTTGGTGAGCCCGACTCTGATTATATTCCGGCCGATAGTAAGGAGTTCTGCAGGTAAGCTTATAAACTCTGCGCTATCAGTCCGTCTGAAATCGAGGAGGGGTCCCTAACCCCTTTCCACAGCCGAATTTTCCACACTTGCTATATGGGCACAGAAAACTCCAGCACTGAGACTCGCTCCCGCGCCGAGAAGCTAGCCAAGGAGCTTGGGAGGTAATTTTGTGAATTCGAGCTCGGGTTGCCGGTCCGCTCTACTCCTATGCTCTATCTACATCCGCCTGATCGCCCTTTTATTTAGCTTTCACGTGGATCTGAATATGGACGGCGTCGTTGCCGCCTTTCTCACTGTCTTTGAAACCATCATGCACAAGCGGCCCCGCTTCAAAGTGCACGGAGGTTCTCAGACGGAAAACTTGGCGCTTCAGAACTTGCAGGTTTGTGCTGCGAAGATAAAGGGGCGGGACCATCTAACGTTTCTTGGAACGCCGAATGACGGTTCTCAGGTTCTGACCCTTCTTGTTTTTTAATTAGGCGCGATCGAGAATGGTCCTTGCATACATGTTCGCCCAGCTCCTACTCTGGACGCGAGGTCGCCCCGGGGCCCTTCTCGTTCTAGGAAGCGCGAACGTCGACGAGACGTGAGTAACTTCCCAAGTCCGGAATCTTACTCGCGGACTGCTGAATTTTTTTCTGACTCTCCCATGCGCTTGTCAGATTGAGAGGCTACTTCACAAAGTACGACTGCTCGAGCGCTGACGTTAACCCGATCGGAGGGATCAGCAAAACCGACCTGCGCAAGTTTATCCGTTATGCTGAGACGGAGTTTGAGCTGCCCATCCTGCGAGAGTAAGTAGCGCGAGCCCGAACGCTTCACGAATTATCCCCTCAATGGATTCCTAGCCCTTCGCTCATGCTTTATTTCCCCCACTCCTTCAGGTTTCTGGATGCTCCGCCTACCGCGGAGCTCGAACCAATCACGAAGGATTACATTCAAACCGATGAGGTGCGTGAGCTTCCCTGAAAGTTTGTAAAGAGAACCGTCTCGAGAGAAGCGATTTCTTGCTCACTTATTTCTTACAACAGGTGGATATGGGGATGACTTACGATCAGCTGTCGGTATACGGCTACCTCCGAAAGGTGGCGAAGTGCGGGCCCTTCGGCATGTTCACCAAGCTGTGGAACGACTGGGGTCACGAGCTTAGCCCGACGGAAGTACGTTTGAAACAGAGCATGCTGACCAGCTTCCGCACTCCGCCGCCACGCGCCGCTGACAAAACCCCACCCTCCCCGCCACACGCAGGTTGCTGCGAGGGTAAAGCGCTTCGTGTTCTTCTACTCGATCAACCGCCACAAAACGACGATCCTCCCGCCGTCGTACCACATGTCGCCGTACTCTCCCGACGACAACCGGTTCGACCTCCGCCCGTTCCTTTACAATGCCGGGTGGACGTGGCAGTTCCGGAAGATCGACGAGGCCGCCGCCAAGTTGACCAAGGCTCAGGAGGAGAACGCAGGCAAGGGGGCCGCTTGATCTGCTCGAAGGGGAGAATTTTCATTCATAACAGCGGAAAGCATCGGTGCCCCCCCTACTACTTTTTCTCCCCTTCGACGCCCCCTGGAGATCTTGCGCAAATAGCCAACACCACAAAGGATGAGAAGGAAGATAAATGTATACAGTAGCCCATGAATGTTCAACATCCGCCCCCAAAATCAGCACATGTACAGGGGTCCAGCGCTCATCCATCCATATAAGTCACCCTGTCGCTGCATCCAACGCCTCCCCAAACACCCTCACCAACTCCTCCCCATCCTCCAGCCCCACGCTCACACGCACGAGGCGTCGTGGTACTCCGAACCCCGCCGCCCAATCGAGCTCCCCGTAGTGAGCGAGGATCGTGTAAGGACATGCGAGCGTGAAGTTTGTTCCGAGTGAGGGGCCTTTGGCGACTGCGAGGGCATCGTAGAAGCGTTCTGCTGCGGCATCTGTGTGCAGGATTAGGGAGAAGAGGCCGCCGTAGCCGATGCGGGGAGGGGTGGAGGGTTTTGGGGGAGCTCGGGCGTGTTGGCGGTAGAGGTCTGCGTCGGTGTATTTGGGGTAGTGGACGGATTCGACTGTTGGGTTTCGTATGCGGGGGCGATGAGGTGTGTGAGTCAGTTAATATCAGAGAGGGATGTGACGTCCCGCCCCGCCCTGTCTCAATCCCCTCCCGCCAACCGCACCTTCCGGCCTCGCCCTCAAAAAGTCACAAAGCCTTTCGGCATTATCATTGATTTTAGCGATACGACGCCGGAACGTGCGCGAGTTGCGCTCGAGGAAGATGGCGTCCTCACACCACAGATTTTCGTGGTACAGCTTTGTGACCGTAACAAGCGTCTCGGCGTACTTGCCCGCGCCAGGGTTCAAGACCATGCTGGGTAGACCGATGGGGGATTCGGTGGTGAGCCGAGAAGCCGATCAGGACCGTAACGCCAGGATGCACGCCGAAAATGCCGAAAGGATCACTTCCTTCCCGATGCCGCCCCCACCTCCCCCCTAAAAGCGCCGCCTACGTACCTCCCCCCCATGACGTTACTATCACCACTGAAAATCTTCGTTAAGCTCGACACGACGACATCCGCCCATTGCAGCGCTGCGACGTTGACAAAGTTCCCAACCGTCTCATCGACGACGAGCAGGAATCCGTACTCATCCGCAAGGGCGCGCAGACGGCGGAGGTCGGGGGTCCGCAACAGCGGGTTCGAGGGGAACTCGCAGAAAACGGCGGAAATAGGTGCGAGGGGGAGGATATCCCTTTCGAGGCGCGAGAGGTCGGACGCGTCGCCGAGGCCGAGGAAGTGGCAGCCCGGACCGATTTTTTCTTGAATTTTGAGCGTGTCGATGTAGGGGAAGCTGCGGGGCGAGAGTGTCCTGAGGATGAGGAGGGAACGGGTTGGGGCGAAAGGGGTTGGGGGAACGGGCGACAGGGCGACATACCCGAATTGCACGCTCTTGCGGTCAGGAAACATTTTCCGAACAACTCGATGCGCATTATAAATTGCGCTCATGCCCGATGGAAACAGAAATACGTCCCCCTCCGATACGCCGACGACGCCCCGATCGGACAGCACAGGCTCGACATCCGCGGCTGCAGCCACAGTAGGCGGCGGGGGTCCATCTTCCGCGGGGCCAGCCAGCGACGCGGCATCGCCCAAAACACCCGCAATGCGTCTCCGCAGCGCCCGTTTTGCGCGCACGGCCTCGCGAACATCCCAGTTCCTCCCAAACCGCTCCTCGACGAACTGCTCCTGCTCGCGGCGGACCCCGGCCTCGTGGGCGGCAGCCAGCGCCGCAACTTGGGCGCGAGGGCGGTACGCCGGTCCGGCGTAGTGCGGGTTCAATCCGGGCCCCGCGCGCACCCCCGTCCACAAACTCTCGGCGAACTCTCCCGAACGCGCATTGGCATCCAGCACGTGGAGGGCGTGGGCGGCGAAACGTGAAGAGATGCCCTCTCCCGAGTGCTGCCAGAATTGTTTGGCAAGGGATGCCAGCGTAGAGGGGAGGAGGATGGCGTGGAGCTGCACTGTTGGGGTGAGGGCGGTGGCGGGGTCGTCTGCGACGGGAGAAGTTGGGTTGTGGCGGGGGGCGAGGGTGAGTTCAGCTAGGCGGATGGAGGGTTTGGGGGCTGGAACTGGAGAAAGGTGGGATAGCATGAAGTCGCGACATTCCTCCGCGGGGCGGCGGCTTGGGAAGACAAGGCAGGACTCGTCGGGGCGGCCGAACTTCCTGGTGCAGAAATCAAAAAGCTTTTGTTGCGCGCGGGAGATGAGCGAAAGGCGTTTATTCATTAGGCGTGCAGAAAATGTGCTTCCACGACTCTCGCCCACCACCCTCTTCTTCCCCTCCACCCTCCCCGCGTCTTTCACACCATGCGCAACAAATCCCCCTCCCCTACACCCTCACCTTCTTCACATCATCATGAAACACAAAGCGCGGATATCCCGTCTGGAGCGCGTCGACGACTCTCCGGTCGCCCTCCTCGTAACCCACGCAGTCCTGCCAAGTTGGTAGCGCCACAGACACGGCTACGAAGCGGAATCGGCATCAATCGAAATGTCCAAAAGCGCGACCAGCGGGGTCGAAACAGAAAGCAACGCCTCCACGCAAACGCACCGTGAGGGGTATCTGGGATGGGTATTCCCAGCGCCGGCAAGGTGTGGTGTCTTTGCGGCGGGGAGGTTGGGTCGTCGAAGAAGCCGGGGTTGGGACCTTGGTGGAGCGCCTTCTGGGGCTGTGAAGGTTGTGAAGGTTGGAGGAGCATTTCGGGCGGTTTGACGCGTGTTTGAGTAGGGGGAGGGCAAGAAAAGAAAGGGGAGACGAGAGGCACCTGGCAGCTGGCTGGGCTTGCGGAGATCTGGAGATCGCCCAGATAAGATCAGGCAGCAGGGTTAGGGCTTGGGGTTCTCCAACACCCCACCCGCCCACGCGACCCTAACCCTAACACCATTTCCAAAGCGTCCGACAACTGCTTCACGGAGCCTGCGGAAAAACAAAGCATCAAGCCTTCCCAACCCTTTCAAGCTCCACAATCACTCCTCAACTTTGACTTGAAGATTGCCCGCGGCGGCAAGAAGCCCCTCATGAGTCCCCTCATACCCACCCCCCTCTCCCCCTACCCAGCCGGCAACCTCCCCCTCCGCGGCACCGCCAAAGACTCCTTCGCTTTCACCACAATCTCAACCCGTCTCCCCGTGATCCTCACCCAAGCCGTGGACTCGCTCACGCGGACGGCCCACGCGGCCGCGATGAATCCCGCCCCCGACGCGGACGCGGCCGCGGAGGCGGAGAAGGCGAGCGAGGCGAACGAATGCATCTCCGCGATGTCGAAGCTCAAGTACGAGCTGCAGCGAGATCGGGAGTTTGAGTCGATCGCGGGGGATGAGGAGGGAGATGAGGAGGCGTGGCGGGCTGCGATGGATAGTTTGGGCGACGTCGCGGAGGGTGGGAAGACGTGGTTTTCGGCGCCTTGGTTGTTTGCAGAATGCTTCATGGTGAGCAGGTGGGTTTTTTCAGCGGGGGAGGGGTTGCAGCGCGGGTTTGTTTCAGGTTCTTACCGCCTTTGACCGCCCCAGTATCGCAAAATCCGTCAGATCCTGTCCAAGACGAAGCATTGGGCCGAATTTGATCCGTTCGCGGAGCACCAGAAGCAAGCCTCGTTTCATGGGTCCGCGCAGTCGATTATCCAGCTGGCACAGAATCTTGAGGACCTCGTGCAGGTCGTGGATACTCTGAACGCCGAGCAGAAAAGGACCGCGTTGGATGATTTCATCCAGGTGGGTGCCGTCGTGCGGGTTTGACTTTCTTCGGATGTTTCCGTACCGACCATTTTGATTAATTATTATACTCTTCGCTACTCCTTCCCCGATCTACAGTTTAGTCTCTGGGGAAATCAGGTCAGCGTCCTCACCCGGCTCCGTCTTCAATACGCCCGAAAATAGAACACGCACTAGACAGCTCATCTCCCCCCCTGAACCCCCACAGGCCGACCTCTCCCTCTTCGTCAACGTGCAGCACTCGGAGATGCATAAGTCGCAAATATCGTCTCCTGTCTCGCTGGTTGCGTCTTCGAAGAACATCATCGTGAACAACATCGCTGACCTCCTTGATACCGTTGATAATTGTAAAGGCGGACGTATCGACATCGTACTAGACAATGCAGGTAAGGGCTCTCTTCCCCGACCCTCGGCACCCGCTGGATCGATTAGATCGTTGTCATCTGATCACGATCCCCCCCCTTCGACTGCCGTGCCCCGTTCAGGGTTCGAACTCTTCGCGGACCTCGCCCTGGCCGACTGGCTGACGACGACTAAAAGCTGCGCCAATCTCCACCTGCACGTGAAGCGGATCCCATGGTTCGTGTCCGACACGACGGCGCGCGACTTCACGTGGACGCTGGACGCGTGTGCGGCGCTCGGTTCCGAGCCGCTGAGCGCGTGCGTCGCCCGCTGGCGCCGGTGGATCGCGGACGGGACGTGGGTCGTGCGCGAGGAGGCGTTCTGGACTACGCCGTACTCGTTTTGGCAGATGTCGGAGGTCGCCCCGGGGTTATGGGCGGATCTGGGAACGAGCCGGCTGGTTATTTTCAAAGGTGATTTGAACTATCGGAAGGTAAGGCGCGCTTGCCGGCAGACTATGAGGGAAGGAGTTTGGGACCTCATGGTGATGATTGGGAGGGGAGAATAGGGAGGCGGAAGTGGTCCTGCGAACTATCGCGACTCGAGAGCGCTCTTGTCCACCTCACTGCCCATAACCATCCCCCCTTTCCCCCACTTTCTACACCTCAATCCCCTCGTCTCCCTTCACCTAGATGGTCTACGACGCGGAGTGGCCTACGATCACGCCCTTCCGTCGCGCGATTGGGCCCCTCGCCAACGCACGCCCCTTCGCCCTAGCGCTGCTCCGGACTTGCAAGAGCGAAGTGGTTGTCGGGATCGTCCCGGGGCACGCGTCGGAGCTCAGCACGTGGCATGTGGACTGGATGACCAACGGCAAGTTTGGCGTCGTCCATCTGGTTAAGGCTTGCGCTCCGCCGGAAGGGACGGCGTAGGTTGAGAGGCTGGAGTTGTTATATTTTGGCGGCATTTCTTTCCTATTCTTCAAGTGCGATCTGGGATTGGGTCATTACAGGGGCCTTGTTCCCTTGTGCGGCGTGTATGAACAAATCATTTTCCCCCTCAAATATTTCGAGTGATGGACAAACTACAACTGAATGACCCGGGAAGGGGAGGGTCCTGCTCCAGGTCGTATCACATTGCCGGAGCGAGCGCGCAAGGGCAACAGGCGTGTCAGACAAGAAGAAAGGTGAAAACCACAGTGGGCGCCAGGAAAAAAAGCCACAGAACGGGGAGAAATCGGGAAGGGCGAGCCCGCCATAATCGATTTGGTTTCAACACCCCGATCAAAGAAGATCCTGCATCTCCTTCATGAAATCATCGTACTGGTCCGTCGCGGGCTTCGGCGCGGGCTTCGGCGCAGCAGCAGAGACGGGCGGTTTAACAGCCTGCGGTCGAAACAGCGCTCCAATCGCGGAACCCGCCTGGACCAGCGGGGTGCCGGCTTCACCAACATCCGGCGCGGCGTTGACGACGCGCTTTAGGGGTTGGCCACCTACCGGCCTTGCGATGCCCTGAGCGGATGAAGCTGAAGGCTGTCCGGCACGTTTGCGGAGAAGGGAGGGTGGCACGAGGTGGACCAGTTCCTTGTGGAGATTGCGGACCTGGGGGGCGGCGGAGATAACGGGGGTCACGGCTGGGGCGGCGGCGGGGCCTGGGGCGGGCCCGAGGAGAGAGGCGTCGGCAGACGGCGGGCGAGTGGGATCTTCGTGTGGTTGGGGCCAGGAGGGGTGTGGAGGTGGGTAATGGGGGCCGCCCGGGAATCCGCCCATGTAGGGCGGCATGCCTGGGGGCGGAATCCCTTGTGGGTATGGCATGTAGGGTCTTGGAAAACCTGGATTTTTGAGCGGAGTTGTGAGCGGGGATGGCGTTAGCAGATTTACGGGTACAATACCCCCTCTCCCATAGCTCAGGATCGAAGCCCCCCCCCCCCCCCCCCCCCCCCCCCCCCCCCC
>KZ994526.1:0-11169 GCA_003614705.1 Blyttiomyces helicus | reverse complement strand
GCTGAGTTCCACCAGCGATACCCAGCAAAGCCCAAGTCCGCTCCTCATGGAACTCCTCGCTAGAGGAGGAGGTGCTGTCATGATCCAGAGCCTAGATGCAAGTCCTTACCCTAAGCCACAATACAGGTCATGAACCAGAGCCACGGTACAGCTCATGCCCCGGAGCTACGGTACAGGTCACGACCCGGAGCCACGGTTCATTGCATCAGCCAGAGCAATGGCACTTGGATACCATCTAGCACAGCCTCAATACATGCCGAAGCCCCAATCCCCAGCACAGGCCCAAACCCTAACATAGCCCCAATCCCTAGCACAGCCCCAATCTTTGTATCCCTCCTATTGTAAACCCTCCTGATCAACACCAGTCCTGGGCTATTAATACATCTAGTCCTGCCTCCAAGTCCCCTTCCCTTCTAGACCTCTCCTGCTCCTCTCCCCTTCCAGCCCCCTGTTGCTTGCACCTAGCCAACTCTCTCTCGAAGTCCAGTCATCAAGTCCATCTCCCCGACATCCCACCATCAAGTCTGCTGCCCCTGACAACCTCAGGATGAAGGACAGACAGTAGTTGAAATCCGTTAATCGCATAGAATAGGAATTCTCATAAAACTCCCTCTCAAGAAGGATGAGGCGAAGAATAGAAAAGTACTTTCTATAATGGTCTCGTCTAACCTCTACCCAGCGTGGTAAAGTCAAGAGTGCCATTCAGAGTCTCCCTCTGAAGACCTCCCTCCTTCAATGGAATAGGCATTCTATTATCTAGACTTCTTAAGGTCGTGAAGTCAACGTATTCCCAGTTTCAAGGCCAGTCCCCAATGGGTGAAGCTTAAATAAATATACTAGCGATGATCTCCCGTGCAAGAATCTTAGCAATTTCGAGAGTCCCTTCTTGTTGCGGATCATGCGCAAAGAAGTACTTGGGTGGTATTTACTTTGTATTTTGCCCTCTTAAGAAACCCTCCTTCATCTAGCGTTCCTATCTATTGCAAGGTGAGCATCAACATGGGAAAGTTTTGTGACGTTGTGTGGTTGCCTGTCCCAAATGCGCTCTCGATAATGGTTCCATTGGTTCAAGAATACATTTGAAGAACCTCTTGATTATTAACAGTGTTTATCATGACATGGTACCCTTTGGCACGAATATACCTAAACCATACTAAAGTTTGGGTTGATTTAGGGGAATTGAAAGCGTCCAATACATAAAGCCTTGTCGCACCAAGTAAAACTACAACTGCTTGTCTGAGTCCCTCAATTACTGAAAAAGAACCTTGGACTGTCGTCAAGTAGGATTCACGCATAGCTCTTTTGGTAAAGTATGGCCTTTCCTTAACAATTATGTTGGATAATACACTGTCTATAAGACATACCTTACGTTGGTCAATTTCCAATGCATCATCTTCTTCGCCAAAAGAATGGGCTTCAGGCTTAAAGACCTGATTAACCGTAGCCATCTGAAGGGAATTAAGAGAAGATGGAAACAAGTAGAAAAAGCTTAGCGACGATTCCGCACCTAGGTGAAACGTGAACTATGATCAATAAAATGGACTGAAGGTGAGCACCTTTTCTCCAGGGAATGGGCATTGTCACACAATGTCTGTTCCTAAACAGAAAGGATTCCGCGACCAACGGGATTTTCACCAGCGGGGCCAGAGCCAGTGGGCTTTCACAGCTGAGACCGTGACCACAGTGGCAGAGCCAAAGTGGATTGGTGTGGGCAGAGCTACTATAGAGTGAGCCTCTGGTCCACTAGAGAAGTCAGGATCAACTTCCTTAGAGGAACAAACCGTTTTGCTTTGGAAGGCCAGGACGAGGACCGGCACTTCCAAGGCATGGGCATTGTTCTTTCCCGTTTGGCTTACAGCTCCAAGCTGAACCAATCAGGACCAGATTTAGCAGGAGTGGGCGTCAGAAGTGCTTCCTTCACCCCAGTGGCCTGTGCGCCCACATTTACAGCAAATATCTGCGGATTTATCATAGGGTTTCCCTTTTGACTGATGTCTGGACTTAGCCTTCCCCTTGCTCTTAGACTTACCTTCTGCATAATAGTGTCAGCCGCCGTCATTGCCTCCGCCGCTATTGCCTTTTTTTTTAACTTCGCCTTGCCAATACCATTTACATTGACCCTGCCTTCCTCAGCATTGTGCGCTACATCAGGATTCAGATTTGATCCAACAGGGCTAAGTTTCTTATTCTGGCGGGCCACGCTAAGACTTTCCTAGTCTATGCGAAGTGCATGTATAATATTGCCAGACGATTGCCATTCCTTCGACATGTACGTGCGTATATGAATATGACCTTTGAGATCCCAAGTCACAAAGGTTTTGGAACTGCGGTGTTTGTCCCTTACTTTGACCCAGCTACAGGCTAACTGGGCGTCAACAAGCCCAACCTTACCCCATATGCATCTGCATAACTGAATTGGTCAACATAACCAAGGTTGTTCCATTGGTTAGTGGCGCAGAGTTGATGGAGGGCAGCTTGGCCTTGCAACCTATGTTGGAGGGCTTCGAACAAAGAGAAGGGCTTTGTTTTAGAAGGGTCTTCATTCTTCTTTGAGCTATTCATCAATACAGCCCTGGTGATTACACATAGGGCTGGCAGCCCCATGTGCCCTGGCCGATCGTCGCACCACCCCTTCCTTGGCTTGTCATTGTGACAGACAGAGGTTGGTCATCTGGTATTTCTTCCGATTCCTGGTCCGTGACTTTGGCTTCGATGGTCTTGCGCATATTCGGTCCTTTGTGTTTCAAGAAGATTTTGATGTCTTCAACCCAAGAGATTATGATGAACCGACATAAATTGGCGCTCTATGACAGCGAGGGGAAAATGAAGTAAAACACGCGATGTTGAATGCCACGGGAGAGGTGCCGACAAGGATAACAAGGGGATTACAGAAGGCATCAGAGAGGGCAAAGGAGCCAGAGAAGTTTCAGCTAGGAAGGGTAGGTATGAATGAGGGGAAAGAGTCAGACGAGTGACCACAGGTCAGTCCTTCCTCGCTATGTGGGAATCACAAGGAGAGCGCAGGAAATCTCCCACTCCGAGAGGAGTCACACCAAGGTTGGAGATTAGTGTGACATGTGAAGGCCAAAGATGGACCGGGAACAAAGTAGGTTTCCGCCGTTGACAATCTCACGACGGCGTGCTCCCATACTCTATGTCAATCCCACTGACAATCCAATTCCCATCTGCGGAGGATCAGTTGCAAGGAGTGCTGAATTTTTGCTTTCGAGGTTCTAATTTTATAGCTGGTCCTGCTTCGCCATAGAGCCATTAGTAGTGAGTCAGTGGAACTGCTTAGCCAGAGGGGGGCCGAGCAGAACGTCATATTGGATGGAGGTGACAATGAAAGGTAGGGCCTAAAACTTGACTACTTTCCTCGAGCCTGGGTCTAGCAGGCTGATGCTGGCCTGAGATTTGTCAGTTCGCCACGGGCTGCTAGGTCAATTTGAAGGAGTCAGGAGGACTTGACCATGCCGAGGCGGTGCCTAGCAACCAAGCGGTAGGAAACTACTAGCGTGTTGTATCTGGAGTCTATGGGGATCCTTGCGAAGCTATCATTGAAACAGGCATAGATGACAAGAGGATCGACAATGAGGAGCTCAATGGATTCCTCAACTGACAGGAGTGAGGGTAGCTTCATCGGCTATGGTGTTCTCTGCATGACAGCCAATTCCCTTTAAATGCGCCAACAAAGTGGGGTCTCTTGCTGGGGCCTTCAAAAATCTGAGTTGTCTGCGAAGGGATCCCAGAGGGAGTCCCACAATCTGTCTGTTCACTGGGCTCCCATCTGTGGCTGTGAGACCTGAACCGCGCGTTACGGGTCCACCGTCCCGAGGTGAGGGTTCATCCTGAGGTTTTTGATTTCAAATTGGTGGCCAGGCGTGTCCTGGCTCTGAAAATTTGTTTTACGGGGCAGCTGCTGTTGCTCGGTTTCAAAGGAGTGAGTAGAAGTATACCAGGTACTACTTCCGCATCTTCGTCTTCCGCAAGCAGTACCCCCACGAGTGTTTCCTCGAGAGCTGGCGCGTATGGGAGGTCTGTAAAAATTGCTGCATACTCTGCCGGCCCTCCCGTATGGGCCTCCACACCCCCTGTAAGCTGCTGCAGGCTGTTACAATGCAATAATTGCGCCTGCCTGTCCATGAGGAGTGTGAAGAGACCTGATTCGGCACTCTATGACAGCGAGAGAAAACTGTAGTAGTAAAACGAGCTAAGTTGAAGGTTGCTAGATACGAATCAATCAAGGATAATTGAGGGGTTTGCTGGGGGCGTAGAAGAAGGCGAAGGAACCACAGCAGGAGAGGGACTTAGCCTTGTTCGTGAAGAACCAGGGTAGGTCAAGGTCTTTGGTAGGTGTGGTGTTGATATTGAATTTGAGGAACAGTAAGAGTCCCAACTAGCTGGCACCGGTTTGATCAAGGTAAGGCTTAAGGACCTTTTTCACTGTCTGGAATCCAGCGTTGGGGCAAGGCTGACACTTCTCTCATTCTGGAATTTGAGAGGTTTTCCATCCGCGGAGTAACAGCCTCGAGAAAATGCTGAATTTTCCCTCTTGATGGTCGAATTCTATAACTGGTCTTGTTGCATCCTGAGGCCAAGCAGTAGTGAGTCCGTGGAAATGCCTAGCTTGAGGGAGGCCAAGGATAACTTCTTATCTGATGGAGGTGACAACATAAGGTATCGCCTTGAGCTTGACCACGTTCCTCGAAGCTGGGTGTAGCAGGCTGATGTAGGCGCGAGTTATGTAGGTGGATTGTGTCGATTCCCGACAAGCAGCGAGGACAGTTTGAAGGAGTCCAAAGGACTTGACTTTGCTCAAGAGGTGCTTGATGATGAAGCAGTCAGATTCTGCTGGTATGTGGCATCCGGAGTCTATGAGGATTCTTGCGAAGCTACCATTGAAGCGAGAATGGTTGACAAGAGGATCAACAATGAGGGGTTTGATAGGTTCTTTGACAAAGGGAGTGAGGGTAATTTCATCCGCTTTTTCATTCACTACATTTCCGCCAGTTCCTGTCTTATGCGCCACAGAAGTGTGGTTCTTTGCTGGCACCTTCGAAAATTGAAGTTGTCCGCAAAGGGTCCCCAAATTAGTCCAGGCTCTGAGATCCCATTTGCGCCTGTGAGATCTGCACGGCGTATTCAAGGTCCACCGCTATGAGGTTCGGGTTCATCCTGAGGTTGTTGATTTCGAAATGGTGGTTTGGCATGTCCTGGCTCTGATGATACTTGTTGCAGGAAAGCTGCTGTTGCTCCGCTTCAAAGGAGTGAGCAGCCATCTACAAGGTAATACTTCCGGATCCTCCTCCTCTGCAACATTACCCCCACAAGCGTTTTCTTGAGACCTGGTGCCTTGAGGACAACTTGGATTGGACTATGGTGGCACCAAGTGTAGGATTCTTCATGATTCCAGCTTTGTAATAGTTGTCCAACTCTGTGAACATGATTGCAGGCTCGCCGTTGTATTGGACTGGGAGGCGAGCTTGCTTAAGAAGACAGTGTAACTGGTTGTTGCATTCCAATAGACTGGCTCTGAAGGCTACGGTGGCAGGTTTGAGCTTAACTCGTTAACCACATACTATGGGAAATAGTGGTAGGCGAAGGCAGTGACGTGAACAGGTGCCGGAGGAAAGCCATGGGGGCGCCATGGGGTACCCGGAGGTGTGGTGCTGCAGGAGGGGCGATAGGCATGTTGTATGTCTCCTGCTGGTTTGTGACCCACGTGTTGCATTACCTGATAAGAAAGGCGTCAAAGGGGTGGCAGAGGTCCTGGTTGGTGAGAGGGTAGACCATAGGCGGCAGTGGTTGATTGGCTGCCTGGGCTACGAAGAGGGCTGCATCGTAGATGGCAATTTGCCTCAGGTCCTCTTCAGGTATTCTTCCAGGTAGTCACTCGCTGAGGAGAAGAAGTTCGCTGCTACTTCAATCCTTCATTTGAGGCTGTTGTACCTTGGCTTTGCCTGAGCGGATTTCTTTTCAGAGGTTCTCGAAGGGCGCGTTAAGGTTAGTTGAGGAAGCCTATTAGGCAATGTTAATCTGGACGATGTCGCAATTGCAAGCAAAGGCGGTGTTGACGTTGGCCCGGTCAAATGGGGGTCAACATAGGCTGAGTGGTGGGTGGTTCAAGGTCCAGGGGCAGCGGTCGATCCTATTGCACTCAGGCCTGATCCGCCAAAACCCCCAGTCTCTACAGCACCCCCTCTCACTCCCGGTCCAACTTCAGACATTTTAGTAGCCAAGTAGGTTGTTGATGTCAGGGTTTCCAGTAGATCCTTGATGACCCTCGATAGTTTTGACTCCTGTCACTGTATTGAGGGGTCTTAAAAGAGTCTTGATGAGTTACTTCGAGCGAAAATAGTCGTAGGTGACTGCAAGGGGAAAATGCAGGAAAACAAGCCACGTTGCAGCTTGCTGGATACACACCAATCAAGGATAATTGAGGGGTCACTGAAGGCGTAGAGAAGGTGAATGAGCCACAGCAGTTTCGGGAAGTAAGTGTAGGTATGATTTTGTGGAAAGAGTCCTCCTTCAGACCACAGGTTGGTCCGTCGTAGCTTTGACAATGTAGATGGGAATCACAAGGGGAGCGCGGGGTATCCCTCACTTGGACAGGAGTGGCATCGTTGCATGCAGGTTGGGTGGGTGCTATTTAAAGCAAAAGTCAATAGGCCACCAACTCCAGAAGTGATTGAAGACAGCACTAAAACTGGTAAACAATACTTTTAAACTAATGTTGTTGTCCAGTGTTTAGACAATACTTAGTCATTGGTATTGTTGTCCATTGTTTAACCAATACTAAATCTTAGTGTTGTTGTCCATTAGATGATGACCATTGTTTACTTCATTATAGACAGAGTTTATGTACTAAAGTACAGTGATTCCTCTAAAGGGCGTGTGGGCTAATTCATTATCAATGGAGACTCTTCCTTTTGAGAAGCAATTTCTGGAAAGTATCCCATGATTGACTGAATCCACAGTGTCTCAAGTATTGATCAATCCTAATTTGAGCAAAGACTCCTGAGGACGGTATACTAAGTGTTCACAGTCTTCCAACTAACTGATGGCTAGTACGGACGATCAGGCGAGTAGGCACCAGTCGGAGTTTGCAGTCCAAAGATGGACCAAAGTTTTTCCCAATCGTCATGTTCACATTCCCTCATCCCATATGTGTTCCATATCATGCTTGCTCTTCATTCCCGATGTTGCCAATATGCTGGCCCCATCAACCCCGTGTTAGTTTGATCCAACACCTGGTTCGTGTCGAGTTCCAAGCAATCCACCGCCGCGAATCGGATTCGTCACTTTCTGCTTGTTTGTTTTTTATCACAAGCTTAACGCCCACTTTTGTCATTAGCTTTTGTATGAGATGGAGGGAAGCTTTTTCTTCAGCTGCATGTTTAGGGTGGATTTTACAGAGCAAGTTAAGTGGCTGCGTAGGGTGAAGCCTCGTCCACGGAAAATACGGTTCACTGCATCTCTCCTCCTCTACCCCCACCCCCTTTCTCGAGACTGGGAAAGCATACCACACCCAGGCGACGTTGCCGGAGGGGATGGGTCCGGCCTCGATTCGTTTCCAGGGCCGAGCATTACCCGTTCCAACTTGCAACCTTTGGTGGTTTAGAGCTACCCCAACAAAAATATCTGGATCCTTCGGGGATAGCACTTGTGATCGATACCCCCTCGGCCCCAATCTCACGTCCTTTGATCCGACCCGCGTTCGGATTCTTCGGGATTGCATTTGGACCAGCGAATAAACATTTCCTGTTTTGCTCTAATTTTGCTTTTGTTGGCGAGTTCGACCCCCAGTTTCGTCATCGGCCGAGTAGCAGGGGTCGTGAACCCTTCATCATCGTGTCGGGGCCTGTGGACGGCTATTCAAGAGAAGCTTCATCGACCCCACGTTGAGCTCAAGTTCCTTCGATCCGACGTCGGTTCGTTCCAGGTTCTGAGCAGTCCATATTTTCTGACGAACTAAATAAGCTTAAGCTATTTGAAAAGCTTGCGACCCCAAAAACTGACTCTCGACCTCGGCATATGTGTCTGAAAAGGAAGGCTTTCTCTCCAGCAGTGCCGTTGAAGATTTTCGGATGGAGAGTGGACGAGGCCATTTCCCCCTTCCTCGAGATTGGAAAAACATCCCCACCCCAGCAACCATGCCAGCCCTTTCGACCACATTTGTGGTGATTACCCGGAACTCGCGTTTGAGTCGACATCGGCGATCTGGTGGAGGTTTTTCCCCCCCACAAACTCGACCGACACAACCACGGTCTGTTTCTTGTGACTGGCCCATCGTCCACTGCGAAAGTACCGACGACGTAGCTTGGGTGTCGACGAAGGATGCCAATGCCTGCCAGTAAGTAGATCGCAGATCCAGGATGGAACCAACTAAGTTGCCCCCCAGGCCCGTCAGCACACGGCCTTCGATCCGACCCGAGTTCGATTCCAAGTTTGGCAATACCTTTTTCATCTGCTGTTTGCTTCAGTTTTGCTTTCGTGTGCGAGTTTGACCCCCGCTTTCGTCATCGGCTTTGACAGAGAAAGAAAGAAGGAAGCTTTCTCTTCAGCAGCAAAGAATTTGAGAGTCCCCCCCGCCCGCCCCTCCCCCCACTTCCTGGAGACAGGAAAAACATGCGACGCCGAGGCGACGTTGTGGGAGGGGTCGTGACCCTTCATTATCGTGTCATGGTCCGTGGACACTACGTCGTCCCCACACGGCTGGTCTCCCGTCCTTCAATCCGACCTCGGTTCGTTTCCAGGTTTGGACAGTCCAGACCTTCTCTAGATGGGTCTCTCTTTGACAAGCTTGCGAACCCAACCTCTAGACTTTCGAAAAACGGCTTTTGTGTCGTAGAAGGACTGCGATTCTCTCCAGCCGCTCCTTTGGAAAGATATAAGGATGGTGATTGGACATGTGGGGGTGGAAGCTCCGTATCTCCCGTCTCACCCTTCCTCGAGGCTGCAAAGGCGTCCCAACCCGAGCAACCCTGTAGGTGGCGGCCGCCCGGAACACAGCGTCGAAAACGGCGATCTGGTTTTTTCCCCCCACAAACTCGAACGACATTCGGCTCCCACCACCGACCCCTGTCTCGACCTTTCTCGCTACCGTCCGTTTCTTTTGACTGTCCCACCCTCCATCGCGAAAGGACCGACAACGTCGCTTGGGTGGTGGAAGTCGGCCTTCGGCGCCACGATGAACGAAAAAAGAAAATCTGAAAACCCCCCCCGACCCCCAACGCCCAATAGCGGTACTCCCTCTGCTCCCCCTTCGACAAACGCTTTGCGGCGCTGCCGCCTCCTACCAGCATCTCATGTCCATTATCAAATTCATTCGCACCATCCTCTATTGAAAGCAACAATCTCAACAAAAACTAACTTGCGAGGCCAGCACCAATCTCGCGCCCGTACCAGTCACACACACACAAACAAACAAACACACGCACAACAACAAACAAGAATAGTCCTCTCGCAGGGCGCGACATCACTCCTCCTTAGTCCCAACCGGCTTTGCAACCCTCGGCTTCAACTCCCCAATCATCCCACCCACCGCGCTCGCCACCTCCTTCCGCGCCTTCAGCGTCTTGTCAACCCTCGCCCTACCGCCAGGCTCCGACACAGCCAGCACAGTGCGCAAGCTCGACCGTCCCCTCCCTACAGCCCACCGCCTAAAGTCCTCGGCGAAGAGGAGGATGTTGCCTGCGCAGAGGAGGAGGACCAGGTAGGCGAGGGCGGAGATTTTGGAAGGGGGGTTGAAGAAGTGGAGGGAGAGGGCCCAGAGAATGGAGTAGGTGAGGATGAGGAGGGCGTTTGTGGTGAAGGTTTGGAGTTGGGCTTTGGATTCGGTGAAGGGTTCGCTGAGGGAGAGGTATTTTACGGGGAGGATTACGGTGGCATTGGAGGGAATCGTTTTGGGGCCGTCGAGGGGCGAAGTTGCGGTTTACGGTGGCATTAGAGGGAATCGTTTTGGGGCCGTCGAGGGGCGAAGTTGCGGTCCTCACCCCCGCTTCCTCCTTATATTTACTCGCAGCGGAGGCATCATCGTCGTCTTTCCTGAAGGAACCAGCCACTCGGAACCGCATTTGATGGATTTGAAGGATGGCGCTGCTTGGGCGGCACTGCAGTATGCCGCGGCGGCGGCAGACGGGCTTTATGTGCCTATTCTTCCTGTGGGGATTACTTATGAGCCGGCGAAGCACCAGTGGCGGACGAATCTGCATGTCAGGTGGGTACTGCAATTATGGGGTACAAGAGGCCGGAGGACCGGGAAGGTTTTTGCATAGCGAATGCACGAAGCTGGACGGCTGGACGTTTCGACCCCCCCCCCCCCCCCCCCCCCCCCCCCCCCCCCGCCCCCAAATCGGTCGGTCCGGCCCGCAAAGGGGGGGGAAAAAAGGGGGGGGGGGGGGGGGGGGGGGGGGGGGGGGGGGGGCAGAAACTGACGGGGGCAATCTTCCGTAGCATTGCAATTTAATTTCTGTGGACGACCTCTTTTTTTTTTCAAATGCAGATACGGCGCCCCAATCCACCTCGACCCCTACGTCGCCGATTTCCGCGCGAACCCGCGCGACACGGTGAAGAAGCTCACCAAGGATATCCGGACCGCGATTGAGAAGCTCACTATCAACGCCCCTGACTGGTTCGTTGTCATCCCCCCCTCCCCCTCCGCCGGTCGTAAAATTGCATCCGCCCCTCCGATTTTTAATGGCCATGTATTCCTCCCTTCCGTATAGGAACACATTCCACGATGCGAATCTGGCACGAACCGTGCTCCTTGGAAGTGAGAACGAGGGCGAGGTGGAAACGATCAACCAGTATGTCATCGAAAGCCTATCTCCAAACCACCTATTCATTGTACAGGCCCACTCACCCCCCCTCACCCTCGTTTTCCCCTTCCTAGAGTCATCCGCGGCCTGCAAAACAAAGAGGACAAACTCACGACCCTTGCTTCGACCGCGATCTCCGATTACCGAAAGCTTCTGAAGAAAACGGGGCTGACGGATCTGGACGTGGAACGATGCGCTGAGGAGGGCGCCGTTGTCACTGTCGCTTGGGAGCTGTACTTGAGGCTATTCCTTGATGGGACTATTGCAATTGTTGCCGTTGGATTTTATACTCCTTGTGAGTTTAGGAGGGGTCTTAGATGCGGGTGGGGTGGTAATGCCGGGGGGGGGG
>KZ994525.1:0-11173 GCA_003614705.1 Blyttiomyces helicus | reverse complement strand
CGTCCTGTCAACCGAACCGAACACTGTTACGGCGAAGGATACTATGTCGATGCTGGATATGTCTCTGACCTCGAATTGTTTGCCACTCTGAAACCTCACAACTTCCACATATTCGATCAGCGTCGGAGTAGGAAGGCAGGGATTGCTCTCTCATGCGGGGAGTGACTGCGTGAAAGTATTCGAGGCGAACTAGCCGTGGAAAGATCGGCTGCCAAAACGATGAGTGGAGGAACTAGAGGATACGGCAGATCACAAAAAAACATGTAGCACGTTGTGGAGAACCGAACCGAGCGCCGTTACGACGAAGAATTCTATGTCGATGCTGGATATGTCTTTGAAGGAGGAGGAAGGCAGGGATTGCTCTATGTGACTGGTCGTGCGGGGATTGACTGTGTGAAGAGCATTTGAGGTGATTCCCCTCGCTGTCATAGAGCGCCGATTAATGTCGGTTCATCGCACAGGGTATGTCTTTGCAAGCCGTTGGAAGCGCCTTCCAAGCCCTGGCATTTGGGGCTGGTTTCACGGAAAGCTCAGTTGTTTTCGCGCCATGGTGAGAGCACCTGAGACTTGAGAAATGCATCTCGTTGAAGATTTCCTGACTCCAGATTGCATGAACATTTTGTTATGGGAGGTGTTCATCAAAATGAGTGCTAATCCCCAGCAACCAGTAATATATACCTGTTCCACTGGCATCAAGAAATGAGTCAGATGCTCACGCTCAGGGTTAGCAAAATATACAGGTCAAAGCAATCGTTGTCGACATTGTACAGTCACCTGTACAAATGACACTGGATGTCAGACGAAATACATTAGAGATGGACCACTGTGTTATCCCTTGTTCCGAAACATCCATTGATAATGCCGTATTTTTGAAATCAATCTGACGCTCACAATTTGCCAGACACTTTGAGATCATCCCGAAACCATCCTTTGTCATTCTTCAGGTGGTTGCTGATGTCAAAATGCATTATGAAGACCTCCTGGATGCTATCCTGGTCTGGCCCATTCAGACTGACACCTGCAACTACTGGCGTCAAGCCATGTGGGAACTCACAAACGCCGATCCTGATCAGAATGTTGAGGATTGTTAGCGGCCATCCAATGACAGCATCACAGGGTTTTCCATTGACATGTGTGCCATTGCCAAGGAATCATGAGAGTTTCCCTCTTTCTCAAAGCACTCCCTTGGTATTGAGGGATTTTTCTTTGTTCCCGAAGCACTTCCTTGGGATTGCAGGGATACCCCTCAATCCCAAATCACTTCGTTGTAATTGGGGGAGTTTCCCTCCCTCCCAAAGCATTTCTCAAGGATTGCCGGAGTTTCCCTCATTCCCAAAGCATCGCCCAACAATTAAAGGAGTTTTCCTGCATCTCAAAGCATTGCCTGAGGACCTCAGGAGTTTTCCTTGTTCACAAAGAATTGCCTTAGGATCTCGGGTGTGCATTCCCTCAAACTGCTCTCCCCTTCCACCGCTGCTGCGCTTTCTTACAGAAGCTGTCAAACAGAGGATGAACTGGGGGTTCCCGTTGAAGGCGGCGTTTGCGTATCCTTTCACCTTCCGTTCTGCGCCGGCTAGAGGTTGTATTCCCCGTCCTCAGAGGGGATGACCGCTCTGAGCAGTCTGGTGAGATATTGCCCAGTCTGTTGGAAGCGGAATACTTGCTCAATAGGCTCGGTGTTGACGCTGGCAGCAGCGCCTCATCCACCCAGCAGCCATTGCTTCTGGACACCACGCAAACACGGCAAGGGGACCCCAGAAGTCAAGTGGTGTGGAGGTTGATGGAGGAGGGTGTGGGGGAGCAGGATCAGGATGAGGATGGAGGAGCCTGACGTTTGAGTGTTAGGAGTGTCTGAAATCGATCTGAAAATCCTTCCTTGGATTCACAAGCTATCTCCTTTCCTACATTGACCGCTACTCAGAGATTTCCTTGCTACTCTCAGAGAGGCAGTCAGCAAAGAATCCTCTTTGATATGGACAGGATGCAAGCAGTTAGCACCAATACGCCATCTCCACCGCACCAGTGCTTGCTAGCTTTGATCTCAGCGTCGAGACATAAGTCTTCTCCCACAACTACGCCATTGGCGGATGGATCGCTCTGCTCACTAGGAGTGTCTACCTGATCGCATTGCCCCTGCCAACAACCATCAGAGGCCTCATGTAACTTTCCAGACTTCCCCCAATCAGGTCCTTGAGCCAAAAGATGAAGCCGCCAGAGGTGCACTCAAGAAGGACCTCCTCGCTCTCATCAACCTCCTAAAGGCCAACTGTCACAGGCTTCTTGGCATTCACTTCAGATCATCACAGGCCACCAATCCCTCGTAAACCTGACCACTCAGCCTAGGCTTAGAATTGAGACACCAGTTGCATCGAAGAACTCGAGGAGTACCACTTCTCCATCGAGTATCTGTGGGGACGGTGCAACACAGTAGCTCACCTGGAGCTGTCGAAGTCATCTTCATCACCCTACTTGTCTCCGCGATCAGTGTGGTTCCAGTCAACAGGCTAGCAGGTGACTTCACCAATCCTGAGAAAGCAGCCTTGGCTTAACCACACGATGACCGATGAGTACGCGCCTGACATCAAGCCCAACTTGCCAACCTTAAGAACGAAGTCATCAAGCCCAGGGAGTTAGTTAAGTACATACTTGACAGCGATTTTCTTGACTACAATGGCCAACTGTACGTGCCAGAAGTCATGCCTGGCTCCACTGGGGAACAGTAATGAAACCAAATTGCTGTTGGAGGCATCCAACGCCAGACCAAGACCATCCAGAAGCTCGTCACAAAATACTACTGGCCTTCAAGGTTTGCAAAAATGAAGCAGTACATCACCAGCTGGCCTGACTGCCAATGTCTCAAGGACCCGGAGCAGCGCTGGGGCTTCGTCAACCCTCTCATGGTTCTCCACACCTGCTGGGAGACGATAGGATTTGATGCCTTTGCAGTGCTAACGTCCTTCAGGCCTTATGGCGAGCTGTACAATCCCTGCCTCTGTTTTGTGGACTTATTCCTTGCCGAGAATCCTCTTGCCGACAAACTCCAGATGGACCGCGCAGACCTCAGCGGCCCTCTTCAACTCCTGGATATACTCCAAAGTTGGCTGTCCTCAGGTCTTCCTCACCAACCACCCAGGCAAAGTCATGTCTGCTTTCTGTCCAGAATTCACTGAATTTGCAGGCATCAAGAACAGCATCACAATGGACCGCCATCAGCAAACGGAGGGCAAGCGCAAACAGATGGTCCAAACAGTAAAGAATGTCCTCAAGCAGTACCTCAATTGAACTGGCAATCTCTGGTCCCAGGAGCTCCCCTTTCTCGAGTTCAACGTCAATGTGTTGCCAACCAGAGACTTTCACCTGCCCCTGTTCTTAAACGAACAAGGATACGAACCTAATTCTCTCCATTTCTGACAACCAGACAAGCAGATGCCCAAGGATGGATAAGCGGATTCCAAAGACAACAACCACTACGCTATGCTCTACATAACTGAAAACTATGTCCTCCCAAGCATCGACAGTATTGCCACTCGGCTCAAGACCTTGCTGCCCGATAAACTTATTGCTTGCTGGGTAGGCCCCATCACAATTATTGGCCTAGAGCTTACTCTCCACACCTACAAGCTTGACATCATGACTAGCAGCATGCTCCTCATCTGGCCTTACTTCCATGGCAACGTCTGAAAGCCCTTTGTGAAGGCAAACCCCTCAATCCACTGCAGCACCGACGAGATCTCCTACACTGCTCCCATTGAAGTCGATGGAGAAGACGGATGCATCGTGGAGAAGATTGTCAACGTTGAGGACAACAGCAGACAACAGAAGGATGGATCTCACCCTCAACGGTCCCTCCTCAAATGGCTTGGCTACCTGGATGCCCACCACCAATGGCTCAAACATGAGGACATCAAGGACACAGAAACATACAAAAACTGCCTCAACGAGCTAGCTCAACCGGTTCTCCTCCTCAATGCTCCCTTGATTGACAATCCATTGGTCTTCCAGGCCACAACACGGGCGACACCATTAGCAAAGGAAGGCCACCAACCTCCATTTCACGACTCACCGTCAAATCAATCTTCAACTCGTCTAGGCCTCTGCTCCCCCAACCCAATCGAAGACGTCTCTGTTTGATTGTGTTTGTATCATCCAAATATGTAAAGTTTTGCTTAAGTGTGATCTGTTTGATTTTCATATTAAGATTCCACTAAACGTTTGATGGGGTTCCTTCATCGCTACCCCCACAGAAGCGCTTATGGCGCAAAGAGGAGCCAGACGACCTTTTCAAAACAGCACACGTATATTGCAAGAGAGAGCAGGGCAACGCTAACAACACCTACACAAGTATGTCGCAAGAGGGAGCCAGGACAGCCCTATGATGACCAGGGAGCTCCGTTGTGGCTGCCCAGCAATCCCCTGGAAGTATTGCTTGTGTCCACCCCGAGAACAACCACACACTGATATTGCAAGAGAGGAGCTGGAAACCCTTTCCAAAACCGCACCGGTATATTGCAAGAGGGAGCCAGACAACCCTGGGATGACCAAAAAGATTGCTCCTTACAGCCTGGCGATCCCCTGGAAGTAATGCTCATGTTGCCCTGGAGATCCACCTCATGTGTATATTGCAGGAAAGGAGCTAGACAACAATTTCCAAACTTCATGCGTATATGCCAAGAGGGCACGACCCTAAGAGAAGTAGTAGAACCCAAGAACCATCTCATCTTCATATGAGAGGACACGTGTAATCTTAGAACAGTCAGGCCCACTTGTTGAGGCCCTGGCTACCCTCCGCCTTCCACTAAGAATACAAGACATCTCTTGTGCGCTGGGCCGCCCTCTTTGCTGGGAGGAACTTGCTTGGCTCTGCGCCTCCCATGGATCTGTGTTGAAGGGTGTTCGATCCTTGCATTTTTCCTCTCTTCCTTTCCTACTCACTGACGTCTCCTATATGTTGTGATCCTAATCCTGTAAGTCGTACTTTCTCCTCCTCAAATCTTGACCAGGCACTCCCAAGTCTGACTCCCTAGCTACAGCGCTCTTGAAAGTCTATTCCGCCGCCTCAGGTGTGTTAGTGTGCAATCGCATAGTCAGTTTTCATCTAGAGGGCTTAGGCGTGCGGTCGTGGGATCACCCTAAAGCGTTCAATGGGAGCTTTGGTCGTGGTACATCTTTAGCACTTGATGAATCTCAATCAATCTCTAAACTCCGTGTGCAATAATCCTCTTAGTGGCTGACTCCCGTAACTACAAGGAATCCCCTATCTAAATTTTAGATAGATATGAGGGACCAACCCGCAGTTGCTGGTCAGGCACTTTTCCTCAGAATCATAACTCAACTTCCTTCCCTCACTGCTGTGTCTCCTTATCTCCACCGTTGTATCCAAACTCCTCTGCACATTCACATGAAGCCCTTGCGACCTGAGAACTAAGGGCCGTTCCTCCAAGATCCCCAGCAGTCATAGAGTAACAATAATCGTTGGTTCATTACAGGGAACAAACCCTTGGTCTAACACTTCCGCAGCTTTGGCAGCAACACATATGCCCTCATCACCAGCAAGAAGCGCCAGGAATGGAACGCTCACGGGCAAAAGGGGGAGCTCGTGGGAAATGGCAACACCAAGAATGGTTGTCACATCTGGATCCCCAAGAAGAAGAACGTGATTCTTGGCCGGAGCGTGTGATTCACAGGTGAGGCACGCTCAACGCCTGCCCATCCCCTGAATGCTGGTACCTGTCCTAGGATGTGCTCGATGAGGAGGAGACATCAAACAGGGAAATTACCAGCTGCAGAGCAACCAGAGGAAGCAGCCTCGAGGACCAGCTGTCAAACTCTGGCGAGAACAATCGCAAGAAATGTGAAGTTGCACCAATGGCTTCAAGGACACAACCCATGACTCCTCTAGTTCAGATGAGGAGCATCAGGTTGGACCCATCCCACAAAGATCCGGGCATGCTCAATAGCCACTGATGGCCTGGTTGAACCCCAAAGAAGGCTTGGCCTCAGACAAGTATGGCAAGATAGCCAAGCTTGCTGAAGAAACATCAAAAAGACGGTGAAGGCTACGGCAGCAGAAATGGTTGATTCTTAGCGGCTCACGGAGAAGCAGGCTCAGAGCGGCCTGGGCGCCCCAAATGGCAGAGCGTGTGATGAACCGACGTAAACTGGCGCTCTATAAAGGCGAGGGGAAACGGAGTAAAACAAGCTAAGTCGGAGGTTGCTAGAGAGGCTTCAATAACAATAAAGAAGGTGGTCTCTGAAGGTATCGAAAAGGGCAAAGGAACCACCAAAGTCTTGGGGAGGAACTGTAGGTATGATTGAGGGGAAAGAGTCTGACGAGGACCACAGGTCGGTCCTTCGTCGCTATGTAAAATGTAGATGGGAAATCCAAGAGCGCAGGAATTCCCTCACTCTGAGTGAAGCCCCACTGAGGCCGCAGATTTGTGCGACGCATGAAGTGCGAAGATGGACGGAGAACAGAGAAGGTTCCTGCCTTCAACGATCTCACAACTGCGTGCTCCCATACTCTTAGTCAATCCCACCAGTTACTCCCACACTATAAATGGAGGAAAAAAGGATACGAATGAGTCGAAAGGGCGCAACTCATCACATAGTGCGACAGATGCCGAGATCAGATCAATGCTCAAGAAGGGCGTCGTTATCATGGTTGAGCCCCCACAGGGGAAGAAGGCAGTTAGAAACGAGTGGGTCTACAAGACAGAGACCGGACCCAAAGGGAAAGTATTCCAGTAGCTTGGAGTTTGGTAACCAATTGCTACAGCCAGCACTAAGGGATCTATTCCGCAGAGAAGTATGCAGCCATTGCAAGGTTCTCTTCGATCAGTACACTAGTTGCGGAGGCAAGGAAGGCAAATTGAGAGGTACATCAGCTGGACGGGAAGACGACGTACATGCACCCAGATCTGGAGGTGGTCTACATAAAACTTCAGGGTTACGCGATGGAGGTATTGTGCCCAAAGGCTCGGGAGGAGGCCTTGCAGCTATAGAGCAGTTTGCATTGATGGTGGGGAACATTATATACACAATGAGCAGCACGAGCCCCTATATTGCCTATGATGTAGGGGTTGTTTTGTATTACATGGCGAACCCCACTCCTGCCCATATCAGACTTGTAAATCGGATCGACTGCTACCTATAGGGAATGGCCACCGTCCAGCTCAAGTCCAAGACAGGGCCGGCGCCGTGGAGAGGCGCGATAGGGTATGTCACCCACAACTTCAGAAAGAAGGTTGGCGTCAAAGTCTATAGCGACTCGAACTTTGCATGATGCCCCGACACCCAGGGATCCACCAGCGGTTTTGCTGTACTCCACAATGGCGGGCCACTCTCGTGGTCATCGAAGCGCCAGGGACCAATCCAACCGCAAACGCTCGAGTCGGAGTATATAGCGCTCACGTAGTGCTTCAAAGAAGGCATCTGGGTCAGACACCTCATGCCAGAGACGCTGGCCAGCGAGCCCACCAAGGACGTCGATTGGAGCACGCGGGTCTACCAGGACAATTAGGGCACCATCGAATTTTCCCAGAATCCGGTTTTCCACACAAAGACCAAGTATATCAAGGTCGAGCACCACTTTCCTCACGAGAAGGTCCCGGATGCGACTATTGCGCTCAACCACAGCAAATTGGGCGACATGGTTCCAGACGTGCTATCCAAAGCACTCCCCATTGCCCAACACCATCGACTTGCCTGCTTGATGTGTTCGAGGTTGGACGGAGCGAACTCGGCCACCCACCGCAGGGAATCTAAGGGGAAGTGTTAAAAAGGTTGACAGCGGTCAGGATTTGGGAGCCGGAGATTTTCGGGTTCCGTGGTTGGGTGTCGAACCTTCTGGGATCGATCGTGGCATAACACTACCGTGATCATAGATTGCGGGTCAATTATGATGTGTTACGGGACTTAGATCATTGCGCCCGGACTGGCCGACACTGGTGGCGTCGAGCTAGATTTGTCTACGGATGCTTGGGAGGGGGCCAGGGTGGTGAGTGAGGGGGAGGGGCATCCGGGGAGGCAGGGGTCCGGGAGAGCAGGAGCCTTGTTGCTGAAGTCCACCGCGCCAAAGGTATGAAGATCAACAGTGTAAACGTCGTGAAGGAGCGTGAAGGGTGAAGACCACTACATACACCATTGTTACTGAAGTCCACCGTCGCAAAGCTGCTCCCACGTGCCCCCTATTATTTGCAAAGTATAACAGCTTGAACAGCTTTTCTTCCCACCACAAAGGAATAGGGTTGCTTAAACCTGCCTCTCTGCAATCGAGATGTGGTTGACATGCTATCCATACGGGCCACCTTCGTTCGTCCTTCCTCTGATTGAAGTCCCAAACTTTTTGTGATTAACCTGACGCAGTGCTGGACGAGAAACGTTTAATAAGTTCATTCCCGGTCAGGATGCAGGATTCAGCGAGGTCGTTACTGTGGTGCCCTCCTTCCAATCCTTCCAATTGAGACATGATTCCGGGAATCTGGAGTCATACCTCTGCAGGCAGGGTCCTTCCTGTAGCCATTCAAAATCACGATTCTTTGGCTAATGTGGGGGTGATTTGGCAATCTGGACGAAAAGCAATTGAGTCTGTGCCTCAGGTCGAGGAAGTGGAGTGTGTTCAGCCAGATGCAGGTTTCGACGCGTTCTGGTACCTCTTTGGAGTGGGTAGGAATCATTTTTTTTTGTTCAACAAACGTGAGCGATCCCGAAGTTTGTCAGAGCTACTGGGCTCTTCTCACCCAGCTTCAACAGCCCCTCGCCAAGAATAAACCAATGGGGTAGTCGCGACTGAGCTCCCTCAGATCCGGATGGTGAGCCGAGAAGTCATGAGTCGCGATGATCCACAAATGCTTTACCTGATGACGACATACAGCGAATTTGGTAGTACTCAGCTGTTAAGTTGGTCGCATTCGTCATGAAAGAGGAATGCATACATGCAGAAGTCGGTGGGTTCAATACAGAGCGATCTTCTATAGGTATTTTTTTTTCTCCGCCAGCTGCGTTCAGGTTTGCAAAAGCGTTTCTTGAAACATATGAAGTATGTACTAGATAGCAGGTTGGGCCAATTGGAATGAGAAACAGCGGATGCGGAATCTAGCGAGGTCCAATGTCCGCTGTCTAGGAATTGGTTTTGTTTGCCAGGTGTGTTGATGGAGGACGCCAGATGTAAGGAATGTCCCTCAAAAGCTGTTTGGCTCTTTCCCACCCAGCTTCCGCAGCTTTTCTACCCACAAACCGCGCAAGGTACTTTCAACAGCCCCCCCTCCAATCCAGATGTGGTTCCGGAGTCATTCTTCTGCAGACGAGGGCCCAGGGCACCAGCTCATCGGGTGACAGTGGCCATCCCAAATGCTTTTTTCAATGATATGGAGGAGATTGGTTGATTCTGTGACGTCGATCAAGGATGAGGAAGGAGTAACTAGGTAATTTGCGGATTTGTTTTTGTGGATGAGAAGCAGTCCGACGCACTCAATTCAGTCCCCCGTTGGCAAAAGAGGTTCAATGCCCAGATCCATGTTGACACCCTCTTGTAAGGCTGATTTTTTTCTATCTCCACCACTGCGTCCATGGAACAAGGCAAGTGAGGCAAGTGAGGCAAGTGAGCAGGCCCATTCTTCCCACTCGCTTTCAAACGGGCTCTCTCACAAAAAGACCACCGGGTATTTCCATTCTGTCTATCTTGATGACATTTTGGCGACTTCCATCTCTGCAGACACAGCACCTTTCCCCCTGCTTCCCGGCCGTATGCTGTGGCGATTCCAAATGCCGCCTGATGGCGAGGAGCAGCTTTGGCAGTTGCAGTTGTTTCGGTCCCTGACGTCGTGGAAGAGGAATGCGCTGATGCAGGATCAGTGAGTTCCAATTGTCGTGCGGCAAGATATATTTTTCTCCGCCAACCGAAGGGGGTGGGGGTCACCGTGTGAATGAGAAGGCAGTACCCTCGCAGATAATCTCCCAGCAGTCGATATCGACCGCGGTCTCCACCACCTCTTCTTCAATCATGAGTAGCAGATTGGGCGAAATGCATGAGAAATAGTCAATTCATCCCTCTGAGAAATTCGCCGCCGCTCAATTCGACTATTCAATGACTGGTAGTGCGAGGAAAGTTCTTTTTTTCTTCGCCGGGTGTGGCCATGGATGCACCCGAGTGAGTCCAATGGAATGGGAGGGTCGTCGGAACTATCTGGCCGTAATCACCCTGCCATTACGGTCTTCTTGAAGAAAAAGATCCACAAGGCACTCCCTCAGATGTTATTTCAAAGTCCTAACTCTTTCTAACGCTGTGCGCTCACAGGCCGTGGCGATCCCTAACACCTATGCGGGTCATTACCCATAGGGCGGGCATCGCAGTCTTGCACGAGAGGCAGTTGGTCTGATCCCTCAAGAAGAGGAATGCGCAGCCGATGCAAGATTCGGCCAGTTCCAATATCGCAAGATAGTCTGCTCGATGACATCGATGATCTTTTTGAACCCGAGGGAACCCGATGCTACTGACGTTCACCTTCTTCATAGCTCTTCTCACCTGGCTTCAACATCTCTTCTTCCAAAGAACAAAACCATCTGGATGTTTCGCCCGCGCTCCGTCTGATCCAGGAGTGGTTCCGGAGTCATAACTATGCAGAGTGACCGCCTTTTCCACCCTTCCCGCAAATCAGCTGTGGCACCCATAAATGCGTTTGTGTCTATGGAAAGGATGAGATTTGCAGTTCGGTTCCGTCCCTCACGTCGTGGAAGAGGAATTCGCCGATTCAAAGAATCGGCGTGTTCCACTCTGGAGTTCGTTGTCAGCAACATTTCTTTCTTCCTCCGCTGGCTGCATTAGGAGTTCATAGATGACAGTCCACGATCTTCAAATGTTTGAGTCTTGTCAACCTGCTTTAAACGACCCTTCTCAAAAAAAAAGTCCACTGGGTAGTTCAACCGTGCCCCCTAAACCTGCAGACGAGGCCATCTTCCGCCCGTTCCCGCCCATCAGCTGCTGCAATCTTCAGAGGTTGGCTGGAGATCAGAATTCACAATACTGGTCAAAGGCGCTTGTATCGGTCCCTCAAGTCGGGTCAGAGGAATGCGCAGATGCACACAGATCATTCGACTTCCAATATTGGTCAGGTAGGTTTGAGCTTGTTTTTTTCTCCGACAGGATTGTGATTATCTTTCAACTCTCCATCCTGAC
>KZ994524.1:0-11177 GCA_003614705.1 Blyttiomyces helicus | reverse complement strand
CCCCCCCCATCCCCGAATAGCCGCTGAGAGGCTTTAGATGGGTAATGAGCGGTGAGGAGACATCTGAGACCTGTTCAAGCGCCTCGCCAACATCGCCAGACCTGGCGATCTCGAGCTGGATCTGCAGCCCCTTGACATCCTACACTTGTGCAAGAAGCGACCCATATTGAATGTGCGGTTCCCGCATCGCGGGACAGTCCCCTCCTCTTCCTTTCCATACCAAGTTTAATCATCCCATTGTCTTCCACCCTGTGGCCCTAGGTCACACATCTCCATGATGGCGGCCCTAAAATTCTGGGTAACGCCTCAATCCCGCCGGACAGATCCTCAGCAAGGAATCAACTGTCTGATGTGGAATCAGGTGGACTCAAATGTCCTTTTACTCACGGACATCAGCCGAAGATTCAACCCAGAAAAAAGATCCGGATATAAGATGGGCGAGATGCCAAGAAGTCTGTAAAATGGCTCGATCGAATCAGATGGTTGACGGTATCTCCTGCAACCTAGTACCTTGAGCTTCTTTCGGGACTGCCACTCTCTTCTCCTCTGTTTGGGTTTAGGCGATGGTTCTCGCGCGGTGTACGCATTTTAAGGACGCCCTCGGCTCGAAAGCCTTCCTATGAGGAGGGAATGTGTAGGATGATTTTTTTTGAGCTGTTCGAAGTATACTTGCACTTCCAAAAAAAAAGTCGGTGATGATGGGGTGAGGAAGCACCCGGCATTTTGTCGAGCTCGAGGAGAGTGTTGCGTCCTCAGCCCCCCTCCCTCCTCTACCTCTCTTCCTTCACGAAACCTATTTGGCCGGTTTCTGCAGGCATTGTTCATCTGCACGAAATGGGGGCGAGATGTGGCTCTCACAAACTTAGGTCAATCGGGTCTGGCGCGAAGGAAACAGCGATGAGGTGAACGAGCCGCGACTCACGCCCGCGAGAAAAAAAATCCCCAAAAACTGAAGGCGTGTTGAGGAGTGATCACGGACCCTCCCATCGTCTCATCGGCGAGGTCTCCGAGTGGAAGGCCACCTTTCCACAGCCAAAGTTCAATGAAAAAAAAGCAAACACAGCAATAGTTCAATTTAAGAAGCGATCCCGCACAATCAGCCAGAAAAAAAACGAGCCAGAAAAAAAAAGACAAACGAAAAAAAAAGCGAAAACAGAACACAGAGCCGGAGTCCAGCACCGCCTCATCTCTCCCCCAGATCGGGAAAGAATAAAGCCCCCCCCCCCCCCCAAGAAGCGAAAATTATACAAGCACCCCCAAAGCGTACAGAGTCCAGAAGCTACCCCAAAATCCGCAAAAAAAGGAAATATCCGCCCCGAAAAAAAGAGAAGCAGAAGGAAGCAGAGAGTGCGGGAAAATCACCAAGAGGAGCCATGCGGTGGTCCCTCGGCGTTTTCACGGCTGAAGAGCACGTCGGAGCGGGGGCGGAACTCGGTTGTGGGAGCTGGGAAGGGGATTTCGACGCCGGCGTCGAAGAGTTTCGGGCGGTAGGAGGGCGATTCGAGCATCACGCTGATAGGGGTCAATGGAGGGGGAGGGTTAATTGACGTCCCGCAAGGGACTATGCGGATGGGTGCGATGCCGAAAGGCGGTGGACACAGTGTAAGCGCAGACCTCGAGCTGCGGAACTTTTCGATGAGCGCGTCGCGGCCTTGGATGTTGGCGTAGCTGAGGATGCAGATCTTTTCCGAGCTGAATTTGGGCCTGTGGTTTTTTTGGTGGGAAATGAAACGGTGGGAAAATCAGGACTCGTGAGGGGGAAGAAACGTGTGATGGGCTCGAGAATGGCTTCTCAGGTTCAGGCAGAAGCAAACGCAGCAAGGACAGACGTACCAGCGTTTTCCCACGATCTTCTCTGCGAAAGAGACGATCGCGTCCTGCAGTTGGGAACATCACAAGGAGGATGCATGAGAAACCGAGTGGGGCATATACTTGATCGCCTTTCGTGATCGCAGGCCGGCCAAGGCGAACTCACCGTGTTCAGAAAGTTGATGAAGGCGTAGCCGACGTTGCACTTATTGATAAAGTCGATGCGGAGGTAGAGGAAGTCGTACTGACCCTACGGTGGTCAAAAGGAAGAAGTCGATCAGTGAGCGGGACGATATCGGTGTTATGAGACGAAGGCGAGCGGGACGGTGCTAAAGATCGCTCCGCCGCTATTGCTACGAGAAAATGCAAGGTGCATCCCGAATCTGTCGTAGAAACAACCAATACCTTGTGCGAGATATTAATATATTCCATCAACTGGGTTTGAGTATACTGTTGATTGTATGAAGGATAGATGGAGGGTGGAGTGAGATGAAGCGCCATAGGCTCTGCAAAATACGGTCCGACGGACAAAAGAAGGAAGTTTACCTTGTTAGGGATATTGCGAATCATGAAGGTAGTGCGCGTGTCGGTGCCCATAACTGAATTTGGACCAAGACGAACGAAGTGTTAAATTGAAGTTCGCATGCGATCAAGAAAAAAGGGGGGCCGGCCACGGAGTTCACCCCAGGGCAAAACTTGCCTATGCTGTAGAGGTTCAGCTCGTTGGTTGAGGGAACGACATGGCGGGGGCTGCGCGGAGACCTCTCGGGGCGGGAGCTTCGGACGCGAAGGAGCGCGTCGCCGTTGGCTAGCGAGCCCGATCGCATCTTAGCCGGGGAACCGAGCGGGGCCGAGAACGAGGCGGCTTGGTGCGATTTCAGGGCTGTGTCGATGCGAAGCGGGCGTGCAGCGGGGCGGCGGGCAGGGGTGGGCACCATGGGAGGCGGAGGGATGTTTTCGATTTCACGGGCTGGGGTGGGCGAGCGCGACCGAATATCGTCGACGGGAGACGGGCGTCTGAATACCATAGGTGGCGGAGGAGACGGGCTTTTGCTCTCTGACTTGTGCGATTCGTGGTAGTGGGGCGGCAGTGACCGCGGGGGCGTGGTCGACGGGGGGCGGCTATTGTAAAAGGATACGCCGATGCGCTTGCCAGACTTTTTGGGGGGTAGAGAAGTTGATTAGAAGAAGTTGAGACGAGATGCGATGGGCAAGTGCAAAAACTCGAGGGGGAGTAAAGCAATCAAAACGGGGAGGACGTGGATATACCTCGACTATGAACCGATCCATAACTTCAACGGCCTTTGCCGATGCTCTCACGTCGTAATGCTCGATAATGAAGTAACCGATAGGGTCGAGCCCGGCCTAACATGTGAGAGAAACGAACGATCTTCAGTGAGCGAAGTGACGAGGTAGAGCCAGGAGAGGGAAATGCGAGGCAATAGCATACCTCGCGAATGGACCGAACATCTCCGAAAGGTTCGAAGAGCGCCTGTACATAGAGGTTTCAGAAGCATGCGATAAGCAAATGACGCGATAGAAGAGCGAGGGGAGTGAGGTAAGGCAGAGCAGACCCATACTAGCAGATACTCGGGGCTCGTGTGAGTGGACAATCCGGAGACGGCGATCTCGCCTTGATTCCTCATGACCGCTGCGTACATCCTGCCACGAAACGAAAAGGTGAGTTCAAAGTCGAACGGCGCGATCGAAAAGAAGGTAAAGGATACAGAATACTCACCCATTGTATTCGTCGAACCCATGCGCACCCGCAAACGAGTTCATCGTAACCGTGTCGCAAAAAGCGACGGAGAGTGTGGATTTCGCGAGGTCGCGATAAGCGGCAAAAGCCTGCGTCAGGTCGAAGAACATGATGACGACCAGCCTAGGACCGGCGGTCTTAGGGCGAAAGATCAAGCGAGTGTCACCGTACGTCTGCGCACGAAGAAAAAGTTTTTCAGTTAGAGTTCGTCGCTCCGCGCCATGGATGGATGGTTCAGCCATGCAAAAGCGAGTAAATCAAACTAACCTTCATGATCTCCCGCACGTCAGCCAGCGATAACCTTTCGGGCAGGCGCTCGATAATGATATTGCGCGTGGGAATTTCATCGGCACCCATCCCGTTCGCGAGCCACGTGCGATCGGCCTTGTCCTCGCCCGCGCGAGACAGCGGCATAGGTGCGTGGCCGCCCTGCGGCTCTCGCTCGCTGCACGTCTCCCTGAACGGCATCCGGTGGCGGGTCGCCACCGGGGAGAAGGGTCCGACGGGGCCACCGGGGGCCAGGGAAAAGTTTGGCGGCGTGGGAGAGTCGTGGGAAAAGAAAGACAGATATCCAGGTCCTGCCGCCGATGTCCCCTCTGGAATCGGAGACGGGACCGAGCGATGAGTCGAAACGGACGAAGCAGTAGTGACCGCGCCGAGGTTTGATGAGGAATAGGAGGTATCCGTCGGGCAGGGAGAGTGAGTGAGAGGGCGCGGCGAGCTCATGGAGAGAAGGTGGGCCATCGACGGAACCTGCGGGCTGCCACGGTGTGGGAGGAGCCAGTCGTTTTCGGTCGGCTCTTGGACAAGGGGCAGTCCAAGGAGCGGCGAGGAGACAACCGGCGAATTCAGGAAGGAAAGGTCGTGGTGGTTTCCGATGTCGGAAACGGCGTCGAGGCTCTTGTGGAGAAATTGAGGGGAGTACTCAAGTCGGGACCCAGCCTGTCGGGGAGGGGAGCGAGGGGGGGGGGAGTGTGAAAGTTTAGCGGTGTAGAATAGCAGGTAAAAAGGCGAAGGCGAACGGACACGAGCTAGAGCGCAAGCCTATTCCCGGGCCCACACAATGCCATGGAGACTTGCCTCGCTTCGCAGCGTCTCAAATTCCGAGCAGTACGCCGCCGAGTCCGCACGGAGGAAGCTCTGTTGGCCGGAAGACGGCGAGCCGTCGGTCGCAGGGGCGACGACGTGAGGCTGCGTTCAAGAATTCGTGCGGAGAGCGCCATCGGGGGATAGAAACGGGGGAAAGGTGGTGTCAGCCAGCGAAAAAAAAGGCAGCGTAAAAAAACTCTGCGAAAATGTCAAGGGGATTTTTGCGCCCTCCTCCCCCGTCGGCGACGACTTCCACATGGAATGGTCACGTACCTCTGCCCACGGGGAGGCGGGTTCCCAGGAGGAGGAATGTGAGTTTGACGGCTGGAGTGGAGAGAAAAGCGCCAGCTTTGACTTCCAGTGTGTGGACAGGGACCACGTTGACGGCGAGGTCGGCAGGCGCGGCGAAGAGGAAGCCGACGAGGGCAGCAGGCAGTCATCAGTCTCCGGAGGGTCTGCGCGAAGGAGGGAACGTTTGTCCCAGGAGGCTCTCAGGTGGTCCATCAGGGGAGAGGGGAGGGGGTTGATTTTGTGGGGGAGGAGGGAATTCGGACGTTGTGAGGGGTTGCGGAGGCTCGGGAGGGAAGGCAAGGAAGGCGAAGAACAGACTTGCGGGCTTCTTTTAGCTTTTTCTTGAGCGAGGTGCGAGAGGCGAGGAGCCGGGCGCGGACCCAAAAAGGCAAAGGAAGGGGCAGTGTCCAGGGGGAAAAAGGAGGAGAGATGGAGAGGTGGAGAGAGAGAGAGAGAGAGAGAGAGGTCGGATGGCAGCGACGGAGAAGCAATCAAGCACCAGCTCGGGCAAGGTGCTTGATTGACGCGCCCATTGCCGACGACGCGGCAATATGTCAACGCGCCACGCCGCAGGCGGCCGCCCCACTGCGGTCAAAACATGACCCTCGGGTTTCAATGCATTTGATGCCATGTATTGCAAACATTTGCATTGACTTGGTGCACTGACCAAATGCAATGATGAATGCCTTGATTGACGCGTACTTGAACTGCCATCTGCCTGCCCGGTCCATCTCGAACTGACTTCAAAGTCCAACCAACCCCCCAGGGCCCCCACCCACCCACGCGACCTTCTCAACAACATCTGGCCCCGGAGCTGGTCTACTTTCTGGTGTGTCTGTGATAGATCATCTCTTCTACGGTGCTCCATATTTACATGAAAACCGCCTCCTTTCTTCCAATCCTCAACTTCACCCCCGCCCCCAGCTCCATTCACGCCCCCAGGTTGCTCACCCACCTATCCCTCACTTCAGCAGTCCCACACCCAAAATACATAGTCTTCCCCTTCTCAAGCTGCAGCTTGAGCGAGAACACCCACGCGCTGGCCTCCCCCTTCCCACCCTCGACGGCTCCCAGCCCAACAGCCGCAGCCTCGACGAAATCAACCATGAACATGCGCTTGTACTCGAGGCTGCCCGGTTTAGGCACCTTGGCCCCCTTGGCCGGCTCGAACAGGCCGTAACAGTCAACGTCCTCGATCGCGTCTTTGAGCACCTTGGCGAGCACGATCGCGTCGCGGAGGAGGTAGAGACGCACTGGCTTGCGCTTCTTGAGCGCCCCTGTGTCTTTGAGCTCTACTTTTTCCATCGCGTCGCTCATCAGGAGCTGTTGCCGTTCTTTGATAACGATCTGGGGAGGGGGATAGGGTGAGGGGGTATATCGTGTCAGAATGGTCAGGGGGGGTCGATTGTAAACGCCGCAGTGATGCATGGCGCGCATTTTCAATGCGTGGGAAAAAATGAAAATAAAAAGTCCCACGCACCGATATGGGGATCTGAGAGATCTGAAGCACCATTTTGATCAGCGTAAAGGCCGCGTCGATGGCTCCCTCCATCCGAAAAGACAGCTTTCGCGTCGTCTGCACCGCCGTTAGAAAACTGTGTGATCCGCTCGTTTTCGAAAGCTCTTCGTAACAGAGAAAAAAAATTGATGGGGCCAGACGTGAGTCGACGCGGTGGCGGAGGCAAAGCGCAGAAGGGGGGGGGGGGTTGCGGATGCGGAACTGACCGTCGTAAAGGATGGCGTGTTGCCCGACATGCGACATAGGGCAGGTGAGCAATTCTAGCAGGTTCCGTCCGCCGCTTTGCTTGTCGGCTTTGGCCTGGATCAGAAAGTCCCGAAACTTGCTATTCTCGCGCATGCTCTTTAGGACCTCCCACAGAGCGGGGCAGAGGTGGCCGGCGTACGTCATGAAGACTTCTTCAAAGTCCGACATCTTGATATGTAAAGAGAGCGGGAGGAGGAGTGAGGTTCATGAATTCTGGACCATATGGGATGGGGCTTCTGCACCAAGGAGGGGGGCCCTCTCAAAAAGCAAAACTCCTACTCACGCGCTCCTCGATCGCCTTCATAACCTTGATCCCAGCAGTAGCCTCAACCGCGCTCTCCAGCGCCTCCTGCACCCCGGCGTCAAACTCAGCCGAAAACCTATGCAGCCTCGTAACATTCGCGAAGATAGTGTCAATCTGCGCCTCCTTCAAAATAGCGCTGCGCGACTTCGCAGCAGTCATAAGCGGGCGCACGTACACCTCCATGATGGCGCGGAGCGTGTCGCGGTACGTGGCCTCGGTCGCGACGAGCTCGTCGATGGTCTTCGCCAGCGCTTCGGTCACGCTCGCGCGACGCGGGGATGAGTTTGAGGAGCCTACGCTTGTTTGGGAGAGCGCGCGCGCGATGGTTGGGCCGACTGCGGCTGCTGTTTGGAGAACCGACGCGCGCCGCCCGAACGCGATCGCGGCGTCTGTGGGAGGCGGCGATAGGAGCTGGTCGTTGCTTTGGGACGCTCGTGGGGCGGGGGTGAGCGTGATAGGTGGAGGTGGATGCGGTGGGGTCGGCGTGGTGGAACGGGCGACGGAGGGGGGCGCGGGGCTCGGAGACGCGGGGCGTTGGGGCTGAGTCTGCGTAGAGGGACTCAAGGTTGATGGGAGTGCTCGCATGGGGGCCGGCGAGCTCCCTGGGAGACCTGCAGCTACGAATTTTGCTGGACCAGCCTTGGTTGGAAGCGGCGACGAGCGCCCGTTGTCGGCGGACGGTGGAGCTGCCTCGCGCGGACTCGTCCCCTGTGGTTGAAACGACATGGGGCGGGCCTTTCCCATTGCTGGAACGCTTGGTCTCGACGGGTCCAGCCCGGGGGATGCAGATGTCGGGGGCGGGTCGCGTTTGAGTGGCATCGACGACATGGGACGCGGTTTCGAAGGTCCCGCACTCGACTTGGCCGCGGAACTGTCCTGCAGACTTGTTGTCGACTTCGTCGACAGCAGCGGTGCCTTCGTGGGTGGAGGTGGCGGCGGCGCGGAGGATTCAGACGAACCTTGAGTACCTCCACCGACGGGAGGCGAGATCTTGACGCCCCCAAATGACGGATTCACCGGCGCGGGTGCAAGTCTGGGAGCGCCCGATGTTGCAGGCCTCGCCTCTTCGGCCGTTGCGGGCCGCGTTGCGCCCGTCGACGCAGATCGCACCGCAACTTTACCGACAATAAGATCGCCGTTGAGTGCCGGGGAGGCGCGAGGCCCCGGCATCGCCGACGTGGGTCTTGCGGGTTTGGCCCCTTCCTTAGTTACGGCCACCGGCGCGGACGCACCCTGACCCCCGACGGCCCGAGGAGCGGCCAAAGACTGCCTCCCCTCGATCGACGCCCTCCGCACATCAGGATTAAGAACCGGCGCGATGGGAAGCGTGGCCAACTCCGGATGGCTCCCCAACGGGCTCTTGGGTGGCCGCTGATCGTCCTTGCCTACCGGCACCACCGTCACGGGCTTCCCAACAGGAGCGCGGGTCTCGCCGACTTTCCGCGGGACAGGCGCGGAGACCAACGACGCCACCTTCTCAACAGCTTGCGCTGCGGGACCGCGGGTCTCGCCGACTTTCCTCGGGACGGGCGTGGACCCTACCAACCCTCCCTTCTCAATAGCCTGCGCAGACGGAGTCGGCAGCTCGACGGGCACACGCGCCGCACCGCCCGCACTGCCGGGCGCGCGCGGGCCAGCAGCGCTCACACCAGGCTTCATAATGGGCCCCAGCGCCCGCCCCGTCCGCCCGACCGCTTCCCGCGCTTGGCTCCGCTTGTACGTCTGGTGGACGTTCACCTTTGCGAGGTCGGGCCGGATCGTGGCTTTGGCGATAGCCGATGGGGTCGAACCCGTTTTCGGAGCCGCGGTGGTCGCCTTCTTTTGCTCCGCCATCTGCAGTCCGCGGGGGTCCCCGACGTCAGCATTCAACGGAGAGTGAATGTTTCGGATTTACCCCCCCTTCCGAGCAATCCCACCCGCAAAAATTACACACGCACCCGGTTATACTCGTTCCACCAATCATCGCCAGTCGCCTTCTTGTCCTCGACCGCAACGGTGTCGTTCTTCTTAACCCTCCAAGCATCAATGTCCGCCTTCACGAGCGACTTGTCCCGCTCCGTGGACGCGAACGGGTGCGCGAGAAGCTCAGTCGCCGTCGGTCGCTGCATAACGAATAAGCAAAAGATCAGCGCTCAACAATTTCGAGGACTGGATTCCCGCTGGAGCACGCCTTTCCTCCCACCCACCCCCCGTCAACCTTTTTCGGATTCTTCATCAGACACTTATCAACAAACTCCTTAAACTCAGCCGACCAATCCCCGACGAGCTTTGGCGACGGCGTCGTCGGGATCGCGTACAGCACGTCCATCGGATGCATGTCGTGCCGCGGCGCCCGCCCCGTCGCTAGCTCGATGCACATCACCCCGAGTGAGTAGATGTCTACTTTGGTCGTGTACGGCTCGTTCATGATTATCTCGGGCGCCATGTAGAGCTGTGATGATTTTTAATTAGGCGGGAAGTGCGGGCTAAGTTAGATCGGTTTGTGGGGGATATGGAGAAGGGTGGTTGTGGAGGGAGGGAAAACTCACGGGAGTGCCGACGAACGTCGTGCGAGCATCTTGTGCGGATTTCATCTGCGCAGCGACGCCGAAATCCGCAAGCTGAATGTACGGGAGAAAAAACGTCGGCGGGTTGGATGGGTTTTTTTCGATGGCGTTAGTTTCGATCAAACATGCTTCCGCGCCATCACGGGGTGCCGATGGTGCTCAGTCGACCCCCTTTGCCCCCGGACATCCCCCATCCCCCCAATTCTCGAACCTTCACCGCTCCAGAATTGTCAAACAGGATGTTGGCGGCTGCGGGGGTTTGGTAAATCAATAACCGGGTTGTCAGGAGCAGGCTAGAGCGGGGACCTCGGATACAGAGGGGCGAGCCATCTCCCCAGCCCTCCAATGCACACCACCATGCACGCGTGAATCAACGCACCTTTGATATCTCGATGGATCTTATTTTCCGCGTGCATGTATTCCAGCCCCTTGAGCACCTCGCGTATAATATACGCACATTGCTCTTCCGTCAGAGCGCGCTGGCGTATCTGTGGGTGAGTCGGTCGGTGGAGGGGGGGAGGGGGGGACAAAATGACGTAAATTTCGGGACAGAAGGGGGTTCTTGTGGGGGAGACTGTTTGAGAGGGAGGAAAATGATATTGGATGGTGAGGCACTCACGAAATCCTCCGCGGTCCCGCCACCGAGGTACTCCATCGCAATGGTTAGCTTGTTGTCCCACATCCAGGATCCTGTGCGGGGGGAATGGATGAGTGCCTCAGCTACGGTGAGATATCTCCCCCGCTGGTGTGCGCGGGCGACGCCGCTCTTAGGCTGGCAGGACCCCCCCCCCCCCCCCCCCCCCCCCCCCCCCCCCCCCCCTCCCCTGCACACGGACTGAACAAACGACCCACCGAAATACCGCGCAAGATGGGGCGAAAAGCACTTTGCCTGAAAGTCGACTTCGGCCAGCAGGTCGTCGAGATCGTCCTGGGTGCGTGTCAAGTCGATGATTTTGAGGGCGACGATTTGGGGGTTTTGTTTGTGCATTCTGGCGATCGAAAAACGGCATGGAGAGGTGAGGTTTCGCTCGATAATGATGCATCGCATATGTTGATCGTCGCCCCCATCCTTTTCTCCCCCCAAATGACTGAAAGCACCACTCACGATCTGTAAATCTCGCCGTAAGATCCAGACCCGACCTTTTCGATCAACGTGTACAGCACAAGCGGATCCGATGCCTTCTCGCCGATTATCGCACGAGGCATCCACACGGATCAGCATTATTTCAGGCATCTACGCTCCGTCTTCAATCGAATCGTGGGGGGGGGGGGCACTCTCGCCCTGCGTCCCTCACCTCGGGCTTGACGATCACGTTCTGCCGGCGCATGCGTACTGTCGCACGCGCACTGCTGAGGTCGTCCGCGGCCTGGGGTTTCCCAAAGTCGAAGTCGCGGTCGAAGAGCAAGTTGATTCCTCTGTCGGGATGGGGGGTCACGGGTGGATGTAGGGGGGCAGGCGGGCAGGATGCAAAGTCCGCGGAGGATGGGACAAATCACGATATGCTGCGTCAACGAAACACGCTCGCTCGGGAAAACGTCTCTTCGAAGCTGGGCTCTCCCACCCCCCCCCCCCCCCCCCCCCCCCCCCCCCCCCCCCCCACCCCCCCCCCCCCC
>KZ994523.1:0-11186 GCA_003614705.1 Blyttiomyces helicus | reverse complement strand
GACGCGTCCGGAAACACCGGACGTGGGCATCACCAGCCTCAACATTTCCACAGAGATATGCACCAACTTCAAACCCTCATATCTCCACCAATATTGATCCAAATCCAACAAATGAAAATGTTCCAGAGACCTCTCGACAAGGAGGACAGCTCAGCAAAACTCTGGATCTTGAGAAAGACAAAAAGGTAAAGAAGGAGCAACTCAACCAAAATGATGGGATAACCATAGACACACCTGAACGTCTCATCAAAGAAGTGGAAATTGCATTTGCCTTATTGTGTAAACAAGAGAGACTGCATGTTCGAAACGGTGAGGGAATAAATGAAGCATCTGCAGAACCCATTGCTATCGAAATGGATTGCGACCATGACAAAGAGCAGGAACCCTGGTCTGTTTCTGAATACAATATCCCGGTGGACTGGCCTCAATGGCAATTTGCAATGAAGGAGGACAGATGCAGATGTGAAGGAAGCTTTGAGCTTTTCAAAGGACGCAGAGGCAGTGGAAGAACAATGGAGGGGAATGGCTTTGATTGTAAGTCTGGTTGAAGATGCAGCAATGGTGGAGTAGTCTCTGATGAGCTGCTGGTAGAAGTTTCCGAAACCAAGAAAGCATTGGTCGTCCCAAATGGAGATCGTAGTTACCCAGTTGAGGATCGTCTTGATTGTGGGTGAGTCCATGACGATGCCTTTGGTTGAGACAGTGTAGCCATGAAACTCAACTTTTGTCTCGTTATAGTAGCACTTCTCCAGCTTGGCATAGAAGCCTGCATCACATAGCGCCTGAAGGACAAGGCGTAGGTGGCGATTATGTCAGACTCCATCCTGGAGAAGACGAGAACATCATCTACATACTCCACCATGAAGTCGTCCAGGTACTTGCAAAAGACGCTATCTGTCTTGTACTGGAACGCAGCAGGGGCATTGCTGAGACCAAAGGGCATGACCTTACGGTAATACATTCGAAGTGGCTGATCTGGTCTTGAAGGCAGTAGTCCAGTCGTTGCCAGGCGGGATGCCCAGGACGTTGTTGGGCCCGCGAAGGTCCATCTTTGTGGGGACGCTAGTGGAGCCGAGTTCTTCCAGGAGGCTGGAGATCAATTGAAGAGGGTAGCAGTTCTTTATTGTTATCTTTTTGAGCCCCCAACAGTCAACGCACAAGGGCAGGGAGCTATCTTTTTTCTTGCAAAGAGGATTGGTGCACCCACTGGATTTCGCAATGTCTGATGAAGCTGTTTGTGAAGGTTTTTGGATGTAGGCCTGAAGAGCATCTTGCTCAGTATGTGAGAGGCCGTATATGGGACGAAAGAGTGGTTGGATGAATATTTCCAGGTCAATAGCGCAGTCGTAGAAGTGGTGTTCTGGTAGTGTAAGCACTTTATCAGGATCGCAGACTTCTTTAAAGTCTTGGTACCTGGGTGTGAGCTGTGTGTCCATGGCGGGCTCTGCAACTGGTGTAGGGGACACAGCATAAATAGCCATTACTTCCTTCTTGTCACAGAGGACTGCCAACTGGGCAACGGAGAATTGACGGATGACGTGGTTTTTGACAAATTTCTTGACATTTGCTTGACAGGACCCACACATGATGTCTGAGTGCTTGATATGCAGATAGGAGCATCCTTGAAGAGGGCCAAATGATAGTTCTGGGGGACATCACTTCATGACTTCTGAAGTGGTTTGACAGGTGCCGGAACCGGAAGGGAGCTAGCAAAGGAGCGAAGAGGAGTAGAAGGGGTCTAGACTGGGAAGGAGCTTGGAGGCAGGACTCGATTGTATTGCCCAGGACTGGTGTTGATCAGGATGGTTTACAATGGGAGGGATACATGGGTCGATTTATAGGAGAAGATTGTCGCTGTGCTGGGACATGGGGCTGTGCTGGGGAATGGGGCTGTGCAAGGGATTGCGACTATGCTGGGGATCAGGGCTGTGCTGGGAGTGGGGCTGTGAGATGGATTGGGGCTGTGCTATATGGTATCCAGAATCATGGGGCATGGGGGTTGTGCTGAATGGCATCCAAGAGCCATGGCTCTGGATCATGAGATGTACTGTGGCTCTGGGTCATGATCTGTACTGTGGCTCTGGTTAATGACCTGTACCGTGGCTCTAGTTCATGACCTCTACCGTGGCTCTGGGTCACGACTTGTATCTTGGCTCTGGATCATGACACTTGCTACCTTTTTTGCGAAGAAGCACGGAGAATTCGTACTGCTATCATGGCCAGCTTCCTTTAGAAAGTCGGTTAACCTTTGTTATCACAGACTGCCTGATGGTTTAAGGTCAGAGAGTGATCTTAGGAGAGGTACACAACACTTAGCCCTGTGACTGGCGTATGGCGCTTTAAATCTGTCAGGAATTTACATATAGACATCCTTGTCTAATTTGCGTGTAGATATGCCGTAACCAAGTCCATTAATGTCATTTCAGCATCCTCTTGCGCCGTGAGGGATATGAGAAATGAAAAAGTGGTGGCATCCATGACAGGAAAAAAAGATTCCTCTTACTGTAGTCCAGGTCCTTGGAAAATACCTTGGGCGACAAGTTGGGCGTTGTATCGAATTGCTTTCCCAGATTCGTCTTGTTTTCTTATGAAATCCCACCCGTATCCGACCGGTCGAACTCCCGTTGGAATTTCCCGAACAAAACGAAAACCACTGTGTTTAAGCAAGGAATCTATTTCCACCTGAATAACAAATTGCCATTGAGGCCAGTCCACCGGGAAATTGTATTCAGAAACAGACCAGGGTTCTTGCTCTTTGTCGTGGTCACAATCCAATTGGATACCAATGGTTTCTGGAGTTGCTTCATTTATTCCCTCACTGTTTGGAACATGCAGTCTCTCTTGTTTACAGTATAGGGCAAATGCAATTTCCACTTCTTTGAAGAGTCGTTCAGGTGCGTCTATGGTTATCTCAACATTTTGGTTGAGTTGCTCCTTCTTTACCTTTTTGTCTTTATGTTCAGAGTCTGCGTTTTTTGGCCTCTGTTCTTGTTCAGATTGGGTCATGGAGGCCCTTTGCAGACCTTCTTGTGGGCAGGTTCCAGCGATATTGGGAAGTGCTCATTGTCCACCAGTGTCCCAGGTTCTGGGTGGGCGAGAGCGGCTCGAGAAGGGGCGGGTATCGGCGCCGTGTGTGCTCCTTATTTTTAGGGATGACGATTAAGATCCTCTCTCCCCCCTCCTCCTCCTCTTCCCAAGTGCCCTTCTTGCTCCGCTCCCATTGATGTTCGACTCGAGGTCTGCAGATTTTCAGGCTCTCTATATCATCCCGCTGTGGGATCAAGAAAATATGCTGAGGACCCGTTGAGTCTTCTTTGCGCGCCGTCCCTCATCCTTAGGCTTTATCGGCAAAGATCCCACTCGCTCGAACTCGAGCTGCGTCTGAACCAATACATCTCGGCGCACTGCTCTTCGGGTGCGACTGACAAGGACGTATCCTGCTATTCTTGTGGGTTTCAGGTTGGGGTTCAAGTCAACGGGGCATAGAGGGAGAGGAAGCACTTTCTTTAAAGACCGGGCGATGAATTGATTACGGGTCTCAACCAATCCATCTCGTGGCACTAATCTTCGGGTAAGACTGCTAAGGTGTTATTCTACTATTCATGTGCTTTACATGTTGAGGTTATGTAAGTTGACAGGGCATCGAGAGAGAGATAAGTACTTTCTTAACAGGCCGGGCAATGAATTGTTTATGTGTGTTGCAAGTCGAAAGGCGGACTCAGAATGCAGAAAAAGACCCAGGTGACGAGCTCCAAGAGCAAATAACGTTCAGCATGTGGGTCGAACTTCTATGGGACTCAGAAGGAAGAAGAAGACCCAGGTGACGAACTCGAGGAGCTCGAAGAACTCGAAGAACTCGAAAAGCACATAGCTGTCAGCTCTGTGATATTCTCATCTCACCACGGGGACGGGGATGTTTTGGCAACTCCATTAGTGCTTCCCTCCCTTCCTCTTGATCTGACCTAATGAACTAGAAGTGGAGTTTTCGTTGACGAGGCACGGAGAGAGGGGGAGCTTTTTTATTGGGGGGGGGGGGGGGGGTTCTGAACTTATGTGGTGCTCGAAATCAAACGCCTCACCATAAACAATTGTAAAAACAAAGATGATTTGTGTTGCTCGAAGGAAGTGAAGAGGAATGCAGCGGAGATCAAGGTGCCCATTTTCTTTAGGTTGAGTGGGTGCTATTTAAAGGAAAAGTCAATAGGCCACCCACTCCAGAAGTGGTTGAAACACAATACTGTGGCAGAGAATACTAAAAAATTAGTATTATTGTCCAGTCTCTAGACAATGCCAAACAATCAGTATTGTTGTCATAGACCATACTAGAAATTTGTAATGTTGTCTATTGGCTAAACAATACTAAATCTTAGTAATTTTGTCCATTAGACAATGACCATTGTTCACTTCATTGTAGATAGAGTTCATGTACTAAAGTACAGTGAATCCTCTAAAGGACATGTGGTCTCTAATTCATAATCAATGAAGACCTTCCCTATTGACCAGCAATTTATGGAAAGTATCCCATGATTCATGAATAGGATGAATCCACATTCTCTCAGGCATTGATCAATCCTCCTTGGAGTACCAACTCCTGAGGATGGGATTCCTTTTGTTCACAGAACTCCAAATATCAGGACACAGGGTCGACAATAGTCGAATCCTTTAGTCGCACTGAAAAAGAATCCTCATAACAAAAGCAACCTGTGCCTCCAAGACATCGAGTTCGTGGACATAGTGCATCTCGGTTGTGTTGACATTTTCCGCATTGGGATCTGATGGTTTATACGAAATTGAACGATATTTTCAAAAGAAAGAATGAAAGTGAACTATGGTCATTGTCCAATGGACAATATTACTCAGATAGGTATTGTTTAGACAATGGACAACATTACAAATTTCTAGTAACTGAAAAATAATAATAATTTCTGAGTATTATTTGCATTATTGTCTGTGACAACAATACCGATTATTTCTAGTAACTGAAAAATAATACTAATTTCTGAGTATTCTCTACCAGTCTTATTATTGTGTTTCAACCACTTCTGGAGTTGGTGGCCTTTTGAATTTAGCTTTATGTAGCACCCACCCAACCTGGGGAAAATGGGCACCTTTGATCTCTGGTGCATTCCACTTCACTCCCTTTGAGCAACACAAATCATCTTACATTATCAGCTAGAGCACAAGGGGACAAGAAGCACTGCTTCAAGAAGGTCCACAATGTAGAAGGTAATGGGTTCTCGTGGGTTGAAGACGTCAAAATCTTCTTAAAACACAAAGGACCAATTATCGGCAATGCCATTGAAGCTGAAATCATGGACAAGCAACCTGATGAAATACCGGATGACCAACCTTTCTTGGTCACCAACCAAAAAGCTAAGGATCGGGCAGCGAGACGATTGGCTTGAGCACAAGGATTGTGTTTCAACCACTTCTGGAGTTGGTGGCCCTTTGAATTTAGCTTTATATAGCACCCACTCAACCTGGGGAAAATGGGAACCTTTGATCTCTGGTGCATTCCACTTCACTTTGAGCAACAAAAATCATCTTACATTATCAGCTAGAGCACAAGGCGACAAGAAGCACTGCTTCAAGAAGGTCCACTATGTAGAAGGTAATGGGTTCTCGTGGGTTGAAGACGTCAAAATCTTCTGGAAACACAAAGGACCAAATATCCGCAATGCCATTGAAGCTGAAGTCATGGACGAGCAACCCAAAGAAACACCGTATGACCAACCTTTGTTGATCACCAACCAAAAAGCTAAGGATCGGGGAGCGAGACAATTGGCTAGAGCACAAGGGGCGGCCAGTGCTATGTATTATCTCCAGGGCTGTATTGGTGAACAGGTCAAGGAATAATGTACACCTATTTACCAAACCCCTTTCTCTTTGTTCCACGTTTTTCAACAAATGTTCCGCGGCCAAGCTGCTCTCCTCAAACCCCGCGCCACCAACGAATGGAACAAAATTCATTGTGTTGACCACTTCACTGACGCCAATGCATATGCTGATACGTTCCGGATTATTAATGCCCAGTTGACCCTTGCAAGCTCAAAATAAGGGACAAAGACTGCATTTCCGAAACATCTGCGACTTGGGATCACCACGATCGTATTCATATGAGCATGTATATGTCAAAGGAATGCGAATTGTTTGACAATCTTTTCATGCACTTTGTGTGGACGAGGAAAGACTTAATGCGGCTCCACCCATTAAGAACCTCCGCATTGTTGGATCAAAGCAGATATTTGCCGTAAATGTGGGTGCACTGGCCCTTGGGGTGACAGGTGCAATTCGGACGCCCACTCTCGCTCGATCCGGTCTCAATTGGATTGGTTTAAAGCTTTCAGCCGAAAGGGAAAGAACGAGACCTATGCTATTGACGTCCTAGTTCTCCCCAACCAAAGCAAACCGGTTTCTTTGGTTATTGAAGTTAACCCTGACTTCTCCAATGGAGTTGAAGCTCACTCTATAAGATGATGATGGTATGGATATCGATGAGCCTAAAGTATGTCTTACAGACAGTGGAACAAACAACACAATGCTTAGGGATAGGTCATACATTACCAAACTCACCATGTGTAAATCCTACATCAGGACAGTCAAAGGGGCTCCCTCAATGAAGGAGGGACAAGGGAAAGCAGTTGTAGTTTACCCCAGTGGGACGAGGCTTAATGTATTATACACTCTGTATTCTACTAAATGAACCAGAACTTTATTAAGTTTCAGAGATATTTGTGCCAATGGTTAGCATGTCATTACAAATACTGTTAATAACCAAGAGGTCGTTCGAATTTGTTCTGGAACCAATAGAATAGTTATTGAGACTGCATCTAGGACGGCCAACAGCCTTTAGGTCACAACTCTTTGTCATGTTGAAGCTTACCTCGGAATAGACAGGAACACTGGTTCCATGGCTACTGTGAACATGGGGTACTATTCTTCAAGTACGAAAGACATTGAAGTTCTAATCAAAAAGTCTCAGAAAAATTCTCAGTCAGAAATTAATAGCTGGCATGAGCTATTAGGCCATCCTGGCACGACCATGGCTCCTCGAATTATTTAAAATTCCCTTGGCCAGACCATTAAACCAGCTGATGCCCAGTCGCCTGTCTACATCACCTGTGAACCTTATGCGTTGGGAAAAATTAAAAACACGCCGGCGTATTCTAAGACCACAATGCCGGACAGGAACTCACATAGGGGAATTCATGTTGACGTCAGTGGCCCCATTAGAGCAACAGGTTGACCATTTAAGTTCTCCATGGTAATGGTTGAAGCTAAGTTGAATTAGTACTATGTGCGTCTCCTTGAACTTAGACTTTGTTAGGATTTTGGGGGCCCTCTTTGTGAGCATCGCGATTCCCTGACCACGTGATTCAAGATATCAGTCTGGATAGAAAACGCGAGCACGTATCGAAGCTTTTTGATGGCTTATGTGAAACTCAGGGTATTTTATTGGAGCACACTGTTCCATATGTTCACCATCAGATTGGACCAGCAGAGTCATTCATTAAAGAATACAATGGACTGCCCGGTTTATGTTGATGCGCACCTAACTTCCCATTGAAGCATGGGGTTGGGCAATTCTTCATGCTGGCTCTCTGGTCCGCCTCCGATAACTAAGAAAAATGATTTTTTTGCGCACCAGCACGTTGTTGGCACAATGCCTTCCATTTCTCATATAAGAATCTTTGGAAGTCCTGTCTATGATCCCATCATGGAGATCCACAAGGAACAGAGGATGGAGCCCGGGTGGCTTGGTATATAATTGCATTCAACAGTCCTAGTATTATCAAATACGTGGTACCCACGACTGGGGACACATTGGAAGCACTCCTTGCAGACTGGCGTTTTGAGGAGTCATTGCTCCCAAGGTCGGGAGCTCAAACGAATAAGTTATAAATGAGAGTTGTGACTTTTCTAATAAGGTTCCGGTAAGTGACTCAAGAGGATGTTTCAATCCTCTTAATTCCACGTCTGACTGGCAGGTCACATGTCTCTTGCAATTGCAAGAAGCTGCCCAAAAAACCCCTGACAGTTTTAGCACCTTGGCTAATACCACTTGTTCATCACTCCATCCTAGCTTGACTGCATGAGTAAGCTTAGATGTGGAAGAATTGGGCCAGCTTATTCCTGCAGAGTCTGACTCTAAAACCATTAGACATGCTGGATGGCCAAATAGCCTGGACGCAAAATCCACCGGAAGGCCTAAAAACCCAGACTCTGAACATAAAGACAAAAAGGTAAAGAAGGAGCAACTCAACCAAAATGTTGAGATAACCATAGACGCACCTGAACGACTCTTCAAAGAAGTGGAAATTGCATTTGCCCTATACTGTAAACAAGAGAGACTGCATGTTCCAAACAGTGAGGGAATAAATGAAGCAACTCCAGAAACCATTGGTATCCAATTGGATTGTGACCACGACAAAGAGCAAGAACCCTGGTCTGTTTCTGAATACAATTTCCCGGTGGACTGGCCTCAATGGCAATTTGTTATTCAGGTGGAAATAGATTCCTTGCTTAAACACAGTGGTTTTCGTTTTGTTCGGGAAATTCCAACGGGAGTTCGACCGGTCGGATACGGGTGGGATTTCATAAGAAAACAAGACGAATCTGGGAAAGCAATTCGATACAACGCCCAACTTGTCGCCCAAGGTATTTTCCAAGGACCTGGACTACAGTAAGAGGAATCTTTTTTTCCTGTCATGGATGCCACCACTTTTTCATTTCTCATATCCCTCACGGCGCAAGAGGATGCTGAAATGACATTAATGGACTTGGTTACGGCATATCTACACGCAAATTAGACAAGGATGTCTATATGTAAATTCCTGACAGATTTAAAGCGCCATACGCCAGTCACAGGGCTAAGTGTTGTGTACCTCTCCTAAGATCACTCTCTGACCTTAAACCATCAGGCAGTCTGTGATAACAAAGGTTAACCGACTTTCTAAAGGAAGCTGGCCATGATAGCAGTACGAATTCTCCGTGCTTCTTCGCAAAAAAGGTAGCAAGTGTCATGATCCAGAGCCAAGATACAAGTCGTGACCCAGAGCCACGGTAGAGGTCATGAACTAGAGCCACGGTACAGGTCATTAACCAGAGCCACAGTACAGATCATGACCCAGAGCCACAGTACATCTCATGATCCAGAGCCATGGCTCTTGGATGCCATTCAGCACAACCCCCATGCCCCATGATTCTGGATACCATATAGCACAGCCCCAATCCATCTCACAGCCCCACTCCCAGCACAGCCCTGATCCCCAGCGGTGTCGCAATCCCTTGCACAGCCCCATTCCCCAGCACAGCCCCATGTCCCAGCACAGCGACAATCTTCTCCTATAAATCGACCCATGTATCCCTCCCATTGTAAACCATCCTGATCAACACCAGTCCTGGGCAATACAATCGAGTCCTGCCTCCAAGCTCCTTCCCAGTCTAGACCCCTTCTACTCCTCTTCGCTCCTTTGCTAGCTCCCTTCCGGTTCCGGCACCTGTCAAACCACTTCAGAAGTCATGAAGTGATGTCCCCCAGAACTATCATTTGGCCCTCTTCAAGGATGCTCCTATCTGCATATCAAGCACTCAGACATCATGTGTGGGTCCTGTCAAGCAAATGTCAAGAAATTTGTCAAAAACCACGTCATCCGTCAATTCTCCGTTGCCCAGTTGGCAGTCCTCTGTGACAAGAAGGAAGTAATGGCTATTTATGCTGTGTCCCCTACACCAGTTGCAGAGCCCGCCATGGACACACAGCTCACACCCAGGTACCAAGACTTTAAAGAAGTCTGCGATCCTGATAAAGTGCTTACACTACCAGAACACCACTTCTACGACTGCGCTATTGACCTGGAAATATTCATCCAACCACTCTTTCGTCCCATATACGGCCTCTCACATACTGAGCAAGATGCTCTTCAGGCCTACATCCAAAAACCTTCACAAACAGCTTCATCAGACATTGCGAAATCCAGTGGGTGCACCAATCCTCTTTGCAAGAAAAAAGATAGCTCCCTGCCCTTGTGCGTTGACTGTTGGGGGCTCAAAAAGATAACAATAAAGAACTGCTACCCTCTTCAATTGATCTCCAGCCTCCTGGAAGAACTCGGCTCCACTAGCGTCCCCACAAAGATGGACCTTCGCGGGCCCAACAACGTCCTGGGCATCCCGCCTGGCAACGACTGGACTACTGCCTTCAAGACCAGATCAGCCACTTCGAATGTATTACCGTAAGGTCATGCCCTTTGGTCTCAGCAATGCCCCTGCTGCGTTCCAGTACAAGACAGATAGCGTCTTTTGCAAGTACCTGGACGACTTCATGGTGGAGTATGTAGATGATGTTCTCGTCTTCTCCAGGATGGAGTCTGACATAATCGCCACCTACGCCTTGTCCTTCAGGCGCTATGTGATGCAGGCTTCTATGCCAAGCTGGAGAAGTGCTACTATAACGAGACAAAAGTTGAGTTTCATGGCTACACTGTCTCAACCAAAGGCATCGTCATGGACTCACCCACAATCAAGACGATCCTCAACTGGGTAACTACGATCTCCATTTGGGACGACCAATGCTTTCTTGGTTTCGGAAACTTCTACCAGCAGCTCATCAGAGACTACTCCACCATTGCTGCATCTTCAACCAGACTTACAATCAAAGCCATTCCCCTCCATTGTTCTTCCACTGCCTCTGCGTCCTTTGAAAAGCTCAAAGCTTCCTTCACATCTGCATCTGTCCTCCTTCATTGCAAATTGCCATTGAGGCCAGTCCACCGGGATATTGTATTCAGAAACAGACCAGGGTTCCTGCTCTTTGTCATGGTCGCAATCCATTTCGATAGCAATGGGTTCTGCAGATGCTTCATTTATTCCCTCACCGTTTCGAACATGCAGTCTCTCTTGTTTACACAATAAGGCAAATGCAATTTCCACTTCTTTGATGAGACGTTCAGGTGTGTCTATGGTTATCCCATCATTTTGGTTGAGTTGCTCCTTCTTTACCTTTTTGTCTTTCTCAAGATCCAGAGTTTTGCTGAGCTGTCCTCCTTGTCGAGAGGTCTCTGGAACATTTTCATTTGTTGGATTTGGATCAATATTGGTGGAGATATGAGGGTTTGAAGTTGGTGCATATCTCTGTGGAAATGTTGAGGCTGGTGATGCCCACGTCCGGAGTTTCCGGACGCGTC
>KZ994521.1:0-11193 GCA_003614705.1 Blyttiomyces helicus | reverse complement strand
CCCATCGTCGCCTTCGGTCACTTCTTCTTTCCCCTCCCACTGCCCCGTCTCCCCACACGCGCGGCCGGCTTCGCAACTCCTCCCTTCTTCGCCGCTGCCGATTTCCCGCCAGCCCTCGGACCAGCAGCCCACGCCTGGACGACCCTCTGTACTCTCTCGCTGCGATGTTGACCGGCGCGGGGCTCGTGGTTGAAGAAACGCTCGAGCCGGCTTTGCGAGCCTTCGGTACGTCGGCGCTCCATCTCCGTGACAACAGGGATGACAACGGTGTCAACCTGGGCCTGGTTCCACCCAAGCCGGTCCTCGAGGTAGTCGCGGAGGCCGTTGAGGTCGGGTGTACCCCAGGTGAAGGGCGTCGGGGTCGCGTCAATCATCGGGTTGAGATAAGCATCGGAAACGCGCGGGTCCGGGAAGTTGGGGGGGATGTCGACGTTGCGACAGAGTTTGCGCTGGGGTGAAAGGCAGGGAATGATGGGTAAGATTCGAAATTTTGTGAGCCTCGCATACCGCTGGTCCCCACTGCTACCCCCGCACGCCTACCAGTTTGCGCCTTATCGAATTTGGCTCCCTCTTGGTCGCCTGACCAACCAACCCCTCCCACCAATTCCGAAATCGCTTCAATCCTTTCAATATGTTCGGCAGCTTTCCTCCCTCCGCCTCCGTCACCTCCTCGTCCCCCTCCTCCCCCTCGTCACTCTCTTCGGCTTCAAGCCTCCCCCACTCATCCAAAATCTCCATCCCAGTCACGGGCCCCACGCCGGCGATTCCCTCCGTATAATCGCTCCCGAGCAGATACGCGAGAGAAACGAGGCGATCACGATTCAGACCCATGGTTTCAAGATCAGCGAGGGAGTATTGTTCGACATACTTGGACTGGTTAAACATGTTTTTGTAAACCATAGCGCCCCCGAAGAGGAACACGTCCGAGTCGTCGGTAACAATACCATCGACCAACGACGCGCTCATCAAATGGGCGCATTGCGACTCGGCTTCCATCGGGGCGACGACGTACGGAAGGCCAAAGAGGGTAAGGAGCCCCTACGAGATGATAATGCCCATGTGAGAAGAAGAGGGTATTGTAAGAACAGTGTGCACGGATTGGGTCGAGCAACGGGCTAAACCTTATGATTACGTCTGCCCTCCGGGTTAAATCACCCCCCAACCGCACCTGCGTCTCACTAATCATAGCCGATGTGATGTCGCTCGCATCTCTTCGTTCCCGCGTGCGGCGGCTGTTAAGCTTATCGATCTCGTCACCGAGGTCGCGCGCAACGTCGTCGAGCGCCGCGACACCGCCCGCGCCGGGGCCTGCACGCGATAGCTCAGCGACAAAGCGCGCGTACTCGTTGTGCTCGGCGCCGAGCGCGGTCGGGACGTCCACGTTGACTTCGGGATCGTCATCTTCATCTTCAATTACGGCTGCGGCTTCGACCCCGCCGGGGGCGGCCTCCTCACCCTCGGAATCGGAATCGCTTGAGGGGATGGGGGCGGCCAAGATTAGCAGGTCATTGCGGAGGTCGTCGTGCGGGGATGAGGCCTTCGGATGAACGACTGCGTCCTGGTAGAGCGTCTGTTCTGTATGCGGCATCTCCGGGTCATCTGCAAGTTCGCCGCGGACTGCCTCGGTAGCGCTATCCAAGCTCATGGGACCTGCCCCTGAGTCCCAATAACTGGCCGAAAGCGAGGAGTCGGGCGCCGACGGTCCCTCGTCCTGAACCCGTCTGCGCTTTGCGGGGGGCTCGGCGTCGGTATTAGAGGGGTCTACCTTCCTGTCCGCTGCCGCGACAAGCGCCGGGAGAGCAGCCGCCTCTTCGGTACGCCGTTCCAGTATGGGACCTTCGATCTCCGCCTGATCGTCGTCGGTGTCATCTTCGAAGTCAAGAAGACGGGAAAGACTCCCGCTCGCAGGTGGGCGCTCGAGAGCGCTTATTGCAGCGGGCGGGTTAAGAGCGGTGGTAGGTGCGGTAGGTCCCCTCGCGGCAGACTTCGGCTGCATGACTTCTTTTGAAGCGCCGTTGACGACAAGCGGCGAGGAGCTGGAGACTGCCGTGGACTGTGCGGAAGGTGCGGACGGAGCGGAAATTGCGGGCTCGACAACCTCGACGCTCTCCCAAGCCTCCTCGTCATCACTCTCATCAAATCCGAGGAGCGAGGTGACTGCGACGACTTTAGGTGAGGCGGCCGACGAAACAGGTCCTCTTATAGAAGGAGGCAAAGGCAGAGATGCGCGCGGAGACGGCGCGGTCGGGCGTGAGTGGCTGCGAGCGGGAGTCGGCAGGTTACTCCCCTCCTTCTCTTTTATCTCCTCCTTCTCCTTGCCCCCTTCTTCCTCTTCCGTGTCATCCTCCCCCTCGTCGTCGTCAAAAAGCATCTGCTCACGCCGCGCAGCCGAAGAAGCAGGCAGACGCCTCCCACGCGTGCGTTCAACACGCGAGGATCCACCATGCACCCCGCGCGCGGCTCTCCACCCGCTAGCGACGCGTAGGAATGTTTGCCAAAACGCGAGGCCCTTCGCCTTCGCAGTTCAAGCGGCCGACTTGCCAATCCGCCTGGAAACACTTTCCTGCTCTGCCGTGAGCTCGGCGCCCGACCATGATAGCAGGGCGGTGCGCATCATTTCAAAGTGTGGTGCAAACTGGGAGCGGAAGTATGGCGGCGCGAGGGACGACCAATTAAGCAGCAGATCGGCAGAGCTTAGGGCGGGAGGGGAAACGAACGGGGACGGAGAGCGAGGTGGGGTCCCGTCTGGAGTCGGGATCGGGTGACGGAGAAGGCTTGTGCGAGGAGCGACGGCAGAGCCTGGACCGAGCCCAAGCTCGTCCCGGCGATCGGCTTCGATCTTGTCGAACCGCGCCATGATATTTTCGATCGGTTCGTCGTCCTCGGCATACCCTGATTCCGCCTTCGGCTTCGGAGCACCGGGGACCTTCTGCTCGTTAGCGGCGAATCGGGCCTCGATAGCCTCGACCGTCTCGTCGTCTGAGCAATAGATAGGCCCCTCCGGTATCTGGCCCTGACGGCCTCGACCCTGCCCTGTGACGCGGAGCTGAGAAGCATCGGCAGCCTTCAACCATGCCTCGATACCCTCGACCTCGTTATCTGCGGATTTTTTCGGCTCTTGTTGCATGGATAGCGCGATGGCGGCGGCGAGTTCTGCTTCTTCATCTTCACCATCCTCATTATCACTGTTTCCGCCGGTGGTTACTGCGTCAGAAAAAACATCATCGGGCGTACCGACCTCGCCCCTGCTAAGGGCAAGGGCGGCAGCAAGATCGGCGTCCGCGCGCGCGTCGGCGTCGGTCGAAACCATGGTTGCGTCCTTTCCACGGCGACTTAGAGCGAGAGCCGCCTCGAACTCCAAATCCTCCTGACTGACTGCCGTCGGTAACGTAAGGTCGACATCTACATCGTCGGCCTCGTCGTTCTCGTCTCCAAAAAGAGAGTCTCGCCGGGCCGAAGGGACTAGCTCGGATTCGCGGCGGTCGGCGGACGAGGGAAAGGAGGAGCGGGCGGAGGTGGATTCGCATAGGGGCGGTACGACTTCGAAAATCTCGCTGTCGCTGTCAGTATCTTCGCCGTCGTCCGCCTGCAGCCTCCTCCGCTCCTCCTCTTCGACATCGACAATCTCCCCGCCCTTGAAGCCGCCAACGATGCCGCCTTTGAACTCGCCCAAAACCGTTCCCGCGACGACGACCTGATTCGCGACCGGGCCAGCGCGCATAGTCCACCCGCCGGCGCCGTCGGCCGCATCGTCGTTCTTCACGAGCACGTACTGACGATTTCGCTCGCTCGCAACGCGCTCGGGCTTTGGCCGAAATTTGCGGTTCCCCGGGTTGGACGACGTAGCACCCGCGGTTTTCGCAAACTCGAATACCCGCTCCGTCATTTTGTTGCGGTGTACGAGATTGCGGATTTGGAGCTTAGAAAAGTCTTTCGCGGTCGGGGCGGCGGCGATCATGGCTTCGAGGCGACGGTTGGAGGGAAGGCGCGATTTAGTCTTTTGGTCGAGAATCACCTCGTGCTGAAACTCCAAGGGGAGAGACTGGAAGGCGGCGGAGTCGACGTTAATCGAGTCGAGATTCAGGTCGTCCTTATGTGCTTCGATAAAAGCACGTAGTTCCGACGCTGTTGCGAGGCGGGGATCGATCGAAATATCGCCTGCGCTGTAAGTTTTTTTTCAAGAAGAGCGAAGGTGAAGAGGACATATCAGGACATTAAGTGAGATACTATTAGCTAACACCCTGGTTCGAGACGTAACGTACCTCAACCTGTCATCCGGTGGTAGTTCATACTCGTCTCTTCTCTTCCTCTGCTTCAGGCCCCGATCCTTCTCTGCCTCCTCGGCGGGCTTCGCCGGCACGCTCCCTTGAGCCTCCAGATCATCCATGTATACGATCGGCTCCTCGTCATCGGTACCGGCATCAGGTTGAGGCGCAGCGGACGTGGACCTGCCGATGGAGAAGATATAAGCAGTAACCATTAGAGAAAAGAAAACGATCGGAAAAACAGAAGGAAACTGTATCGAGCCATGAGACACTCGCCCCTTAGCGGACACCTGACGAATTGCATGGAGCTTCAGCTGCGCCTCGAGCAGCTTCCCGGCAGTGCGAGCAAGGTTGTTCTTGGAGCCCTCTTTTCTCTTCCGGCGCCCGACCTGGGTTCAAGAGCAAAACGGCGTCATTAAGAGCACAAGCATCTCACCACAAACAGAGGAGAACACAAGCCGCACCGCCTCCCCCGTGCTTACGATTGTCATTCGCTTCATGGTTGGAGTCCCGCCGTCGAAGACAAATACAGGCTTGACACCGTAGTATAGGAGCTTGCAGATCCTGCGGAAGAATCCTTGGATGTGGGCGCCCCGCAAGGGGTTTCCCTCCTTGTCCCGCATTGCTTTCAGAAACTGATGCAGCCAGATGCTGGCATCGACGGCGAGGCGCTTTCCGGCGAGGGTCTCGAGGCGGACAGGACGGGCGCTCGGCTCGACGAGGGACCACAAACCCTTGACTCCCATGGCGGATGACGGATCTGCGTCGCAGATGAAATTGATGAGGTCGCCATCTCGCGGAAAGAAAACAAACGTGTGCGAAGCCGCAAGCTGATTGGTCGATTCGAAAAAACTTCAAGCAGCTTGATTGAAGTGTTCATTCTGGATTTTCTGTTTTGATCAGCCATGCCGAGGTGTTCGTTTCGTCCAGGGAAATCAGGAATACAGTCGAGGTCGAGGGCGATGAGGTTGAGTTGAAAATGGTGGAGGAGAAGCAGGAGAAAAGTGAAGACGACAGTGTAACAAGGTCGAATGACAAGAGGGTTGCAGTGCAAATGGCAAAGAAAAATGGGAGAGGAAAGAGTTTGGACGATTCTTGACGGCCAAACGACCGCTGTCACCCGCGGCATGGCCCGAGGCCGCCGTGGCCGCATCGTGGACGTGAGCCTTGACGCGACGCCCGGCGTCCGTGGCCGCACCCAACTCGTTCTGCGCCGACTGGCGGGCAGCCGCACCTATGTGGGTGTCGACGGCTGGGAGGTCCTGAGTCAAGGTGTTGTGGACGGCGTCGCGGAACACACCGACGGTGACCAGTCTGTCGGCCGTGGGAAGTGGGGCGGCGGTGGCGTTGGTGGCGAGGGCGACGAGGAGGATGGAGCAGATCTGGGTGGGGTGCATGGTGGGTGAGGTGAAAGGACAGCAGAGGTGATTCGTCGAAAGAATTGGAGTGGGGGTGAGCAACTGTTATGACGAGATGGTTCTTTTTCTCTTCTTTCATAGTGCAGGAAGTTCTTATGCTACCTCGGAGTCTTTCGATCGCTTCAAGCAATCTCAGAGGCAACACAAACTTACTCGATCAAAGAGACAGGCTTCTCCTACCCTTCGCGAATCGCGTAGGGCTCGCACTTGAATCTCGAAGTGTTTCAACTCTCCGCGCTTTCTTTCCGTCTCCACCCGGACCTCCCCGTTCTAAGTGTTCTAAGGATCACCATGCCTCCAGTGGATATTATGACCATCACACCCTCCAACCCTCCAACCCTCCAACCCTGATTCCTGATGATGACTAACGAAGTCAAATCACTCGTTGTTCGGAGGCGTAGATTTAGACTCATCAACACACGCAAGCAACTTTCAACCCCCCATCGTGTTCGAGAGCCCCAGGCGTCTCCGGACCCGTCGTAGACTCTCAGTGTTAGCCGCAAGCGGTGGATTGGATCCCATGTCCACCCGTCATCAAGACTGACTTTTCCACCTCCCCTCTCCCCTCCTCGGGGGCCTGACAATCAAGTTGTTTTCTTCGCGCTGGACCAAGCCACGACGCCCAAAGCCAAAGCGAGTCGCAATCCAGGGGAAGGAGGGGGGGCTCCATTTTTTTTTGAAGCAAGAAAATCATCAGTTGCTGCTGCGCAACGTCCGTGAACGTTTGGAGGAATCCTCGAGCAACAACGTCAACTCGGGGGGGGGGGGGGGGGGGGGGGGAGGAAGGACAAACTGACAGTTTCTTCAACAAAATGCAGACCACGGCCGTGATCCCAGATGTGGTCAAACAGGTCCAAAATGGCGTCTGCGGTCTGTTCAATGGACATCTCGGTGATGCCTTCTTCCTCGTCGGGATCAGGGGGTGAGTGCGAGCTGCCGGGGCGTTGGAAAGGCTGACGAGGGAGTGCAGAGCGACGGGTCGACTGAATCATGCTAAGTGCCGCATTATTCGCCCGATTGGCGCTCATACTCTTCATGCGCGTCGCAGCTCGTGTCCTGATGGCTAATCATCTCCCGGCACCTCGAGTGCCATACCTCAAGGTCCTCGCTAGACAGCTGAGGGAGATGGCGGAGGAAGGATGCGTAGGCGTCGCCACCGCACCGCTCGAGGTTGGCAATCAACCCAAGCATGTAAGAAACCGCGACGACATAGTTCTTCTTGCGCAAACGAACGAAGATCGGGAGAGATCGGGCGAGAGTCTGGTTGTTGAAAACATGGAACTTGATCAGCCTCGTGTGAAAGGGAAATGTGTTGCCGTCAAGGTCAAAAAGAAACTCACCTGCTTGTCAATTGAGATATCTTTTGAGGCCAGCAGTCCAGGGCAATCCAGCGGAAAGGGGACGGCCTCGTCAAGGAGCCAGAGTATCAAATCTCAAGAGACAGCTTGAGTTGTTGTCCACGTGCGTTCTTCTATCCAGTTGAGAACGTCCGGGCGAACCAGCTTCCAGGAAGCATTGATGTGGATAAACTTCTTGATGCGACGGATCGGGCGGATCTTGATGGGCTCTAAGACAGCTAAGGCGGCGCCCCAGAGCTGCTTGACCAGAATTGGGTGGGCTATCTTGATGAGAGCCTGCTGGAGATTGAGACCGACATGCATTAGATGGGGCGACGGAAGTCAGTCGCTACTCCCCGCCGCAAGGGCAGCCCATTCGGAGAGGCCAGAATAGAGGACTTTGACGGCGTTTACAAACACGTAGAAGTCGCCAACGAGGCTGATACTGTGCGTTTTGCGGTATTCAATCGTGAACGTCGCCGTCGCGGTCAGAAGTTCCCAAAAGTCGTCGATGGACTTCATGCTGTTGTGCATGGCTTCGAGGAGGTGGAAGTCGTCCAAGTTCCCTATCAGAAAAATAACTCATATCAGCAATGGCATCTCAACGGACCCCGAACGATGCACAATCCAGTTTCCAGGAAATCTCACCGGCATGTGTCCAGGGGGAGTGATTTTCAGCGGGAGGCAGGCGGCGCTCTCTTCGAGGAATATCAACGCAAGATTGGCCATTGTATGCGAGATGGAGAATTTGTTCGAGTTTTCAGCGGCGGGTACTCCTTTGTAGAGATGGTGGGGAGGGGTGGGGGGGCAATTCGTAAGTACGAATTGGGGGTGGAGATGGGGAAGAGGAGACAAGCCAAACACAAAGATTACCTCTGATGTGCAACCAGTTGAAGTTGTCAATCTTGATGATTATTGCCCGAGTCCCGTCCTTCAGCTCTAGCTCCAACACAACGATATGCTGATAGATGTTTCTGCTCATTTGCTCCTGGTCACTGGAGGGGTGATAGGAGAGCCCGGTTGGTCATTGCACAGCGGATCGTTGTCGGCATTTTGAAGTCCATGAAAACGAGGGTGAGGAGGTCCTTAATGTATGTGCGCTTTTTTCAGTCTGGGGGAAGTACAGCTGCAGGTCCAACAGAATCAAGAAGATCACGTGGATTTACACCTAATCGGCGTTTCCGTCACGGCCCTCAGTGCCTCGGATCTTCTTCATGTCAAAGAGACTGTTGCATTGACCCTTAGTATATTTGATGAAACTGTCCGGACGCAAGAACGGGGTGATGGGGTGTTCATAGGGCCCTTATGACCACGAAGCGTTTTCGAGGGGGAAACAGAATCCGGACCGATCTGGGAAAGTTGGTCAGAGGTCACAATCTTTTTCTATTGAAAAGGGACTCGATGACCCCGAGCGCTCACAATGAAAAAACCATCGGAAAATTTGCCCCAAACCAAAGAATTCCAATTAACCGGCTAGGGTACAACAGTACACCAATAAGGTATTTCCCCCAATTTTGCCGATACCCTAAGAAATTCTCTTTAATATTTCACATCCATTGTGCCTCCCGTGACACTTCCATACCCTAGCACCTATACGGGCTGTTGTAAATTAGCTTTCCACTTCCTTGTGTTGGTGATATGAGGTGAATGCCAAGTCACAAGCCCTTGCAAAGTTTTTTCCAAGTCCACATCCTCGTCCTTGTCATACCCTAGCGACTTCTGCAAGCGATTCCACCGAAGACATTTTTTTCCTTCCCTTCCCTCCTGTCGGACTCCTTAAGTATCGCCTTTTTACCGAAATTCCCTTCATACCTTCTCCTGTCCTTCTCCTCCCATCTCCTCCCTTCTCATTCCTTCTCATGCCTCCTTCACCTTCTCCTCCAACATCGGTATTGGCTTCCTTTTACGTTGTCTTTCATCCATCTTTTTCTTTCTCGATTAATTTCACTCATTCTTCTTCTCTTACTCCTCCCTTCCTTGTCGATAGATTTTTGACAACAATCTTACCTCGTTCGCAGCGAATCTTCCGTCTACTACATTCCTGCCCCAACTTTCTGCAAGAAGCAATGCTTGCAAGATATACCCGCCTCCATCCTTGGGGACCTTCGGTCCACAGTTGTCAATAAAAAGGTTAATCATTGTAACATTTCATTTTAATTTGTTTGATTTTTTATACAATCTGTAACCCTAACCCTGTTAATCGATAAAACTCTTTTTCCAACAGGAATGAAAAAACAATATTCACACCATCATTGCCCAAAACGGTGGCCTGTTTTCGGATTGACGGCCAAGTTGTCTGATCGAAATCTTTTTCTATCACACTCTTCTTGTCCAAGTCATCCTTTTATCGACATTTCCCCTCCCGCAATCTCGAACCAGCCGCCTCCCAACATCGTGTCATCTCTAGAGGCCCAAGTGAAAAACCATAGTACTACTTGTTTGGTTTGATTCGCTTATTCGCACCGAAAGCGATAACCATCCTGAATCCGGCACCATCTACCTCCCTGCTGGCAACACTAAGGCACTTCTGTACGACAATTGCCTCAAGCAATACAAGGATGTCATTACCATTTTTCCCACCCAGTTTAATCATATCTGGGACACTCATTATCGGTATGTATCAGTGATGGAGCCATTCTTTTGCTCCTTCGCCCTCCCTAACCATAGCTTCTCCTGTTCTCCAATGTCTAACTTCTCCATGTGCAATCTGTGTGCAGAGATCAAATCCTTTCTTGCTGAGAAGGCTTTGGGTGATGCCGAAAAAGAAGCCGTATTGGAGGGTCGCCAACATGGCACCCAGATTGAGTATCTTCATGATCCACCAACTAATTCTTTCGTCTTTTTTCCATTTTCATTATCTTCCTTTCCTTTTCTCATCTCAGATAGTCTCACAAGCATGATCATGGTACTTGGGAACACTCCCAGCTACAACCGCAAACCTTCGCTTCCTTTGTCATTGGAGGCATGGATCAGGGCTAGACAAACCTCTCTGGCTACCTTAACCAACCCAATTGTCTCGACAGTGTTCCACGTCTTCGCTCTCACATTACTGGCGTTATCAATATTGGCTCCGAACGTGCCTATGCCTTCGTCGACCTCTTCCAGTATCCACATGATTGCAACCTCTTGCTCTCCATCCTCTGTCATTCGCTTCTCACTCTCAAAACTTGGCCTGAATATCTTCACCTTCAATAGGACGACACTTCGAGGGAAAAACCAGAACCAATATGTTATTTTCTCCATCTCTTTTCTTGTACATCTTGCTCTTTTTCAAGAGGTAAGTTCCTTGATCCCCTCCCGCTTTACGAGTCGCTTTTCTTGTTACTCATCTTTACCCATCCCCTATACCTTTCCAAAAATAAGATGACGATAGGCTTTCTCAATGTCGACCACACACCAGAAGTTCTTCAACATCTCCAAAACCATCAAATGCACCAACCTCGAGACACCCGATATCCTCTTGAACACCATGAAAAAGTCCGACTTAGCCTTCCTATCTCCACATACGCGTTGTCCTCGTTCTCCTCGTTTTGCCTGTCTCCTCTATCACTTTGCAAACTTCCTCATGTTAGCTGAAGATATTCGAGCGGGCGAACTTCATCAGCTTCATCACTTGTACTGCTTCCGTCTCGTCAAGGATGTTCATGGAATAGTTAGATTGCAGTTAGTTGCTGTTGCCAGTTTCCTCCCTTGTATAAATTCTTTCATTTATTTCGTTACTTTTTATACCCTTCCTCCATTTTCAGACACAAAAAAGATGTCTCCAAAGATTACTACCACACCGCCAACACACCCCTTCTCAAAACACGTCTTTCTAACTCCCTCACGCCATGTCCGCGTTTAACAACTCTAGGATCAAACTCCTTCCCCTCCACCCCGTTCCTAATCTCATCGAAGGTTTCACTGAAAACAAGATACACGAAGCCATCAATGACAAGTTCGATTCAGCCATGCAACCAGACATGAATCTTCTTTGGCAGCAAACAATCCTTCCCCGGCGTTGCGAACTCCGCTCACATCCAGCTCTCTCACACCGCAAGAAACACAGCACCTCCAAACATTCTTATTCACGCCCTCTACCAACATCTCCTAAACAATAATCGAACTTGTCACTGTCGTGATCCAGAGTCTTGCTGAGCTGTCCTCCTTGTCAAGAGGTTTCTGGAACATTTT